>BHFT01072476.1:0-36473 GCA_004320025.1 Laticauda laticaudata
GTTCAGAAGAGGGAAAGACCTCCTTCCCTCTTTAACATCATGAGCTGAGTCTAGCCAAAGCTACAAAAGCTAGTCCCTGCTGCTGGCTCCAGCTTTTTCAGCTAGAAACTTAATAGTCGTGGCACATTTCTGAAAAATAAAACAGTGAGAGGATCCCTCTCCCAACAATGACCAGACAAAAACACAGGGTGGGCGCTGGATCTCTTGCAAGCGTGTATAGAAAGGGCGTCTCAGATAAATTTACCAGTGGCCATTTCTCCTCCACGGCTACTCATGAGAGTCCAGGAGAGCGGACATTACCAAAGCCTTGCATGTTCCAAGGCGAGGGCAGCATTGTTCTGCGTCACTCCAGTCCAAACTTCCGCGAAGAACTTTCTGAAGCCCACCTCTCCTGCCAAATAGCTGCTTCTTGAGAGTGAAATGGAAATCCAGTCAATAGTGCTGGATAAATGGAGAGGTGACGCCCAAGGTAGCATCTGCAGATCTTCCTAATGGATGCCCAAAGTAGCCCAGCGCTGCCGATGGTGGCTGCCCACGACTCGTAGAGTGGGGGCTGTTTAAGCTTCTTTGTTGAACCGAAGGATTAAGGTCTAGTATGCTGTTGGAAATTACAAGCCCTGATCCATCTGCCCATATTAGATTGGGAAGCTTGCTTTCCCTAAAGGAAGGCTGGTTTGGAAGGACACAAACATTGTTTCCATCTTGCAAAAGGTTTGCACAGTTTGTTTACTCAGATACGGAGAGCTCTCCGCACATCCAGCGTATGCTGCTTGTTTCAACTCATGCTGAGGCCTAGGCGGCAGAAGGGTAAGGACTAGTTCTGCGTGTCCTGCGGAACAAGAATTAATCTTTGCGACATAAAGATAGGGTTTACTCTGTTCTTAATGAAATATGCAACCTAAAGTCCTGCAGTCCAAACACCCTTCTGTTCGCCAACATGATAGTCATTTCAGGAAGGACACTTTGGGGTCAAGAAGCGGAGACCCACCAAACCTTTAAAGGTTTTGAATAGGGCCCCTGTCAGAACCTTGGAGTATGATTGGGAGATCCAATGGTATCATGAACTTACCAGGGGCATACAGGTTTGAGGCTCCATTCAAAAACCTACGTATTTGATGGATGGTGGGAAACAAAAGAGTATATAATTTGTCCCACAACAATACTTGAGGACCAAGGCTGCGGAGTGTATTTGGTGAGAGCCCTTTTATCGAGACCTTCCTGTCTCAGACCAGTACATCTGAGACCAGTGGCTGATGAAGGGTCCGCGACAGCCCTAGATCACCAACTGCAAAAAGGTCTCTCCAGATGCATCATTAGCATTGCAATTGGTTGATAGTTTTTATTGTGGTTCCTGGCATGTTTTTATCATCTTATTGGGTAAGCTAGTTCTCTTTCAGAGATTTCATTGAGCACCATACAAGCCAACTGGAACCACTGAGGTTCCGGGTGAGTTAAGGCCCCTTGGCTGAGGGAGATCCTGCTGTGGTGGGATCTCCATAGTTGAGCAACCGACAAGTTCACCAGGTCAGTGAAAACCAGGCCATCTGGGCCAGTGAGGCCACCAAGAAGTACCCCAGTTCCGCCTTCTACCTCCAGCATCTTCTGAAGGAATGGCCAGAATGATAGGAAGAGGGAGGGGAAGACCTGGAGGCCATCTGCATCCGGAATAGCACGTGCTATGGTCCCCTCTGTTTCCCTGGTAGGAAACCTGGTAAAGAAATCTGTCTACCTGTGCCATTCTGTTGAGTGGTGAAATAAGTCTACTCACTTGGGACCAAACCTTGTTGAACAGTTCCTGGAACAGGGATGAAGATCACTGGTTCGACCTTGTAGGACTAGCCAGTCGGCCTGGATTTTGTCAATCCCCAAGATGGGTCTGGCTCTTGAGGCGACAGAAGATGCCATTTCTGCCCACCGGCCCAGATGTTGCAGCCTCTTGCATCCAGGATTTAGACTGGGTCCCCCCCCCCCGGTCTTGTTGACATGGCCTTGGCGGCTACTATTGTCTGTCATGTATCAACATGTGGGACCCTGTCACCTTGTCCTGAAAATGCTTCTTCAAAAGCCAGGAAGATAGCCCCGCAGTTCGAGCCAATTGATGGGCAAACCTGTCTGTCTGCAGACCAATGACCCTGAGCTATCCTCACTTTGCAGATGCATTCCCAGCCATAAAAGACTTGGCATCTGTCATGATCAGAGTCTGTCTGGCTCCTTGAAAAAAAAAATGAGCCTTTCTTGATTGGCCTGGGGACTGTCACCACCGCGAAGAAATGTAAGACACGGGTGAAGGAACTCGGACTTCCTGATGGATAAGTTGCTGGTTCCCGCCTGTGAAATGGCAGCAGGAAAACCATTGCATATTCCGGCATGGGAGGCGAGCCTACAGCCACAATGCCTATACAGAAATCTTGCTTTCCTAGTAGCTGGATAGTTAGAGGATAAGAGGAACTGTTGTGCTAGGCTGTCCAATACAGTTTATTAAATTGTTCTCTTTGATGATCTGGGAAAAGGAAAGGACTTTGCAGTAAGGTCATGTGAATGAATTGCCCCCTAGGTTTAGGAGATGGAGTGGCTCAGTATTAAGATGACTCTTTCTGAAGGTTTAATGCGAAAAGCCATGTTCCTGCATATCATGCTGATTCACATCATGGTCTGAAGTCGCTGTTTGGCGGAGTGGGTGAAGATGACTGAATCAGGGATATTCATCCAACTAGGCACTGTAAAATACCGTTGGGGGCCAATGAGAGGCCAAATGGAAGGGCCGTTATTGGTTAGTGCTTTGTTGTGTAGCAAAACCAAAGGAACTGATGATGAAGGGGCCAGATTCAGGATATTGGAGCGTATGCCTCTGTGAATCTATTGATTGAGAACAAACTCTCCAGAATGATTCTGGAAGGACTGTATCTTGAAACAGCCTGTAAGAATGAACTTGCTTCAAGGATTATGAGGTAGAGGATCACTCTCTACCCCCACCCGAGTCCTTTGCGATCAAGAAGACCGCTGGAGTAGAACCCCCAATGCCTGTTGATTCACTGGAACCACCTGGATGTCTCGTTATGTCTATCAGATGTTGAATTGGCTTGATTCCATGAGAGCCTGTCTGGAACTGTCCCCGGAGATTAACTCGACAGCAAATAAAAAAATCGGAGGAGGGGAGAGGAACTTCCAAGTTGAAGACCCGACCATCATGGCCTGAAGAACCCAGCGCATTCCAAAGTTGACTCCTCCCACTGTGAAGCGAAGAAGGCCAGATGGCTCCAATGGGGAGGTAGATAGGAGGGTAGTCATTTATAGACTGTCGCGATTATGATACGAGCCTCCTCCACCTCAAAAATGACCATTTGCTGGCGGAAAAACTGTTGTCAGCCTGATCGTATCTGGCTTTTGCTCCTAGTGAGGATGGAACACCCCTCGGAGCCTGAGGAAATGGTTGTGTTGCGACTCATTGCCAAAAAGTTGAAAAATGGTTGGTTAGTTATGGGTGCTGATGAAAGTCCGACCCTTTAACAGAACGATGAAAGAATTCTTCCTTTCCACCAGGTATGCGTTCCCAGAGCGTTCCCCAAACAGACTCTCACCTAAGCATGGGGCAGAAGCATAGCTTTCCATTTTTGGGATGTGAAGTTCTGTCTGCCCAATTTGCACGGGCCACAGGGGGTGGAAGGGGAGGGGGGGGCCGGGTTTTTTTTTTTTTTCCTCTGCTGCCACGTATGGATGCCATTACTATTTGATGCAAATTTTGCAGAGTTATGGGTGGTTTGTCAGCTGGTTAAACTCTGCCTGCAGCCATAGTTCTTATGTCCTGGTGGAACATTGGTTATTCGCTGGATGCGGCAAATGGATTCCACTAACTGATGAGCAATGCAGTGATAACATGCTTGTGTAATATAAGAAGGATGCTGCAAAGTGAAGGCTTCGGACTGCCCAAGGTGTGGCCTGATTGAGTTTCATTTGAGGGTCTGTTTTGATCTCTTGTCTATTCAGCTTTAAGGACTCTTCCAGTTTCTGTTGGGTAGTTCCAGATTTTGGAGACAGAGGCAATCACAGGTAGCATTCTACTGGCCAGCACTAGAAGCATTGGCCATAGGAAGTCTCACAATATAAAAACGCCTATCATGAGAAATAGAGGGTGTGGCCCTGGACCCTGAGAGAAGCGGCACTGTTCATTGCACCAATGATTCTAAGGAATTGGAACTTGCTGGTGACAGAAGCACCTCAGCCGTTGAACAATGCGGTTTCAAAATAAAAGAGTCACCCTGGGCTTGAAAATTTCCACTGAGGGTTCTGAATGCCACCTCATCAGTCCCAGCTGGGCAGAACTTAAGGACGTTGTGCAGGAGAGGATGGCAGTATGGGATGGCCTGAAAAGACCTAGAGGTAGGTAGGTTGCTCAGGGTAATTTAATCCTCTGATAAATTGGAATCTCTACCCTCCCTTTCCTCCTCCTTCAGATCATGGAGGAGTGACTTTTTGGTCTGATAGGATCACATAGAGGCCCTCTTTTCCTTATATTCCCTCGAGTCAAGAATAAGTGGGAAGGAAAAACCTTTGCTTCATGGGGCCTGGTAGGCCCCCCCCCCCCCCCCCCCGTTCAGGAGGGACTACCTGAGGTGGCTAGCAGCTGTAGGTGTAAATGTGGCCTCATCTATGGCCACCTTGAGATAATTACCCTGAGGATTGGATGCTTCTGGAACCCAGACAACCTGTCTAAAACTAGGTCCAAATCAACGCAAATCTTAAGACAAAAAAACCTCAACTCCTCTCTCTGGGGACCATGTCTGAAGATGACTGGTAGAACTTGTTTTTGCCTCTCCAGCCCTGGATATAGTCTCTGGGCTGGCCTGCAAATCCCCAGATTGAAGCGACGGTTGGCTCCGCCCCCTCAGCTGCTCCAGGCTCTTGGCAAATTGTTTGTCCAAGTCCGCATTCTTCTTTTTTGGCCCTGAGTTCGGATTTCAAGGCCCTCTTGGTTGCAAAGGCCTTGGCCTTAATCTTGGCTGCAGCCTCCCATTTAACAGAATGGCCATTTTGCCTTCTCCTCTTCGATTTCCTCAAGGAAACATCATAGCTATGGGCCTCCTCATGGCCTGGCTGGTCAGATTGGGCCGGATCGCTCTCCATTCTGCAGAAGGCTCGACACTAAAGGTGTTGCAAGCTGCCTCTTTAGCGTGCTGCCCTAATGCATGGGCCATGAGTGGGGTCCCTGCTGTGAGGCCAGAACAAGCCGTGTTAATTCTCTCTGAGGCCCAGGCTTAATAATGGATGAATTGCTACACTTAGGCCAGCTGAGAGCCTTCCGAAGTCACTCTAAGAGCCCAGCAGAATTTTTGTTTAAGGCATGGCTAATTTGCAAGGCAACAGGCTGATGGATGCTGGTAACTAGCAGTCCAGATTTCAGCTGTTGAGCGCTATCAAAATCACTTGCCTGGGCTGCACGCTATGATCAAACTTCATGGGAGGCTTCTGCCGGCTATCCCAAGCCACTACTCATAATTTCCTGGGCCAAAACCCCAGCACCGAAGCCTTGGCACTGAAGCAGAGCGGCTCCCCGTTCTTTGCAATGTCACAGTTCCACCGGGTCCCCAGGAGCTGTGCTGTTGCTTTTTTGCTATTCTCAATCCGATTTGCTGCTGTGCAATACTATTCAATGCTCTGAACTGCAGAGCTTCAGAGACATGCTGCTCTTAATGACAAGGAGCTGAGTCGAAAAGTTGGGGGCCAGCAGCAGGGGCTGGCTTTTATAGCTTTGGCAGACTCAGCTCGATGGCATAAGAGGGAGGAGTCTTTCCCTATCCTGGACTCTCATAGTAGTGTGGAGAATAGTTGCATTTCTATACTCAACCAAATTATACTGGCAATGGTATGTAAATGGTTTGTTCTTGTTTCTGATTTCCTAACAGACAGGAAGCGGCAGGTGAAGCTTAGCAGATGCACACCAGATACCTGTACAATTAGCACAGGCACACACACACCCAAGCTATGTGCTCTCTCCACTCCTCTTCTCTCTATATACCAATGACTGCATCTCAAATGATCCATCTGTCAAACTACTGAAGTTTGCAGATGATACAACAATGATTGGTCTCATTCGAGACAACGATGAATCCATATACAGACAGGAGGTTGAACAACTAGCCTCGTGGTGCGACCGGAACAATCTGGAACTGAACAAACTCAAAACCATAGAAATGGTGATAGACTTTAGGAGAAACCCTATCACCTCTTACAATACTAGACAACACAGTATCAACAGTAGAAACCTTCAAATTTTTAGGTTTTGCTATATCATATGACCTATAATGGACACCATAACATCAAAACATCAATCAAAAAAGCAAACAACAAAGAATGTTCTTTCTGCACCACTCAGAAAGCTCAAACTCCCTAAGGGGAGCTGCGTAATAAAATCAGAAAATATCAACAGAAGGAATGATTGACGGCTGTGGATCTGCACATTCTATACTCGATCTTGGTTGGTTCTGCAGACCCAGACAGAGACAGACACAGACGTCAGAGATAATTACGGACTGCAGAAAAAACAAGTTCTCACCAAACCTGCCTTCCATCAAGGACTTATATACCAGCATGAGTCAAAAAAGAGGGTGTTAAATATTTACAGACCCCTCACATCGGCTGGACATAAACTGTTTCTTCTTCCTTCAAAACGACACTAGGTGCACAACCAGAGAACAACTAAGACACAAGGACAGTTTTTGCTGAAGCTTCACTCTTGCAAAACAACTAATTCCCCAACACTTGTCAAACTATTTAACTAAGCCTGCATTACTTTTTACTTATAATAATAAGATTATTATATAATCTTCATATAATAATAAATCTTTAATATATATAATATATGTGTGTTTCTTTAAAGTTTTCACGCGGGTAACTTTACATGAAGCATTCATTTCCTTCATGGTATTATCCCACGTCATTGTAGTGCTTTTAAAGTTGTAGCAACGTTTCAGCAGAATCTCATCTGCCATCATCAGGCTTCGGTACAAATCTTTTCAACAAACTCAATACAGAAGCCTGATGATGGCAGATGAGATTCTGGCTGAAACGTAAAATTGAAGTATCTAGGCGACGTTTCGATGAATTTTCATTTCATCATCTTCAGGCTTGTTTCTTCCGGCTCTGTGCTTCTCAGAGTAATGAGACATTACTCAACGCTGAGAAACACAGAGCCGAAGAAACTGAAGATGATGAATGAGAATTCATCGAAACGTCGCCTAGATACTTCCAATTTTACGCGGGAGAAAACCCGAATAACCAAAGATCCATATATATATATGAATGCAGTTCAGCTTCCTTCGGTATTATCCCACGTCATTGTAATGCTTTTAAAGTTGTAGCAACGTTTCAGCAGAATCTCATCTGCCATCATCAGGCTTCTGTATGGAGTTTGTATGTGGCCTGTATAGCCTGACCCACACACAAACTCCATACAGAAGCCTGATGATGGCAGATGAGATTCTGCTTGAAACGTTGCCTACAACTTTAAAAGCATTACATGATGTGGGATAAATACCTGAAGGAAGCTGAACTGCATTCATGTAAGTACCATGAAATACTTAAAAAAACAAATATATTATATATATATTTGTTTTTTAAGTTTTCGCAGGATATTTGTATGTGGATCTTTGGTTATTTGGGGTTTTCTCCCGCATAAAATTGGAAGTATCTAAGGCAACGTTTCGATGAAGTCCTCATCATCAGCTTCAGGCTTGTTTTCTTCGGCTCTGTGCTTCTCAGAGTAATGTGAGCTTGCAGCTGCCTTCTTCCTTTTAACTGCTAGTGGGGGTGTGACTTGATGGGTGGGGGCTTGGCTGTGTTCTGATTGGGCCGGGGTGTGTCCTCATTGGGTTGGGGTTTGGCTGTGTTCTGATTGGTAGGGGGCTTGGCTGTGTCCTGATTGGCTGGGATGTGTTATGTTCAGGTGGGGGCTTGGTTGTGCTCAGGTTAGTCTTAGTTGCTGGGGGATTTGAGCTGGTGAGCTGTGATCCTGTTGTTTGGCTTACGTTCGTGGTATGCCACATCTTCATGGTGGGTGTCAGTTCGCTTCTTGTTTGGAGTCAGAGGGGTTTGAAGTGGGTAGTGGTGCAGCGTGCGGTATGGCTGGTTCTCATCTTCTGTGTGGTGTAAGTCTTTTTTCTACGTGGAAGTGTGTGGTAGCATCTTGTGTGGCACTCGTGGGTGTGGGTCTGGTGTCATTTCTTCATGTTAGGTACTGCGTTTATTAATGAGGGCAGGTTTCCAAATGGTTTGGTAGGTGGGAGGTATTATTCTGTTTATTCATGCTGTGTAGGCGTTTTTCTCTCTATGGCTTCTTTGATTATTCTGTTGAAGTGTTCGGTTTTGGCGATAGTTCTGGTATTTTTAAGTCAATTTCATGTCTTGTGGCTTTGAGGTGTTGGACCAGGCAAGAGGTCAGTTCTTCTTTTTTGATTTGAGTTCTTGTGTTTCTTCAATCCGTGCACTAATTCTTCTGTTGTTTGTCCTATGTACGTGGTGGGACAGGCAGTGCAAGGGATTTTCGTATACTCCTTGGTTTTCTAACTCTATTTTGTCTTTAGGGTTTCTTAGGATGCGTGATATTTTTCTGTTTGTGCAGAAATGCTGTTTTAATGTTGTGTTTTTGAAGGATGTTGCTGATTTTGTCTGTAGTGCCTTTTATATATGGGAGGAGGGCTTTGCCATTCTCTTGTTCTCTGTCTTGGCTTTTGGTTGGGGTTTCTTTTTGGATTAGTGGGTAATCTTCTTTTTTTGGAATCCATTAGCTGTAAGTACATTTAGTGAAGAATGTGTAGTTCGGTTTTTAATGTTGTTCGCCGGCTAAACATTTTGTTCTGGAGATGAGTGTCTCGGCTACGGAATTGATCTGTGCTGGTGGTGGTGAGTGAGAGTGCATGTAGATAGTGGTTTGTATGTGTTTTCTTCTGGTAGATGGTGTGTCCTAGGAGGCCATTGATTTTTGTATACTAAGATATCTAGGAAGGGAAGTTGATTGTTGGCTCCTGTTTCCATTGTGAATTGTATTTTGGGTGTAGGCTGTTGAGGTGTGTGAGGAAGTTTGTTCAGTTTGAACAACTTGATTGGTGGATTGTAAAACTGAACAACTTCCTCACACACTCTTATATATAATATATATATATATATATATATATATATATATATATATATATATATATATATATATATATATATATAATAGATTAATATAAAATATAATAGATTACTGCATTAATTCTTTATCATTCCTATCACCCATCTCCTCCCACTTATGACTGTAGGACTGTAACTTTGTTGCTTGTATCCTTACGATTTATATTGACTGTTTCCTAGTATGATTTAATTGCTGATTTGTACCCTATGACTATCATTAAGTGTTGTGCCTTATGATTCTTGATGAATATATCTTTTCTTTTTTGTACACTGAGAGCATGTGCATCATGACAAAATTGTGTGTCCAATCACACTTGGCCAATAAAGAATTCTATTCTATTCTAATAAGGGGATGAATTGATATTATTTTTCTGTTGGCTAAAAGCACCAGCCTGCTAACACACTTTCAATACATTTTTAGTCTATTTAATATGAACATAAAAGTTTTAATTAAATGTAATATGATTAAATATGATGTTTGAAAATAAAGTTCATGGATTCTAAAGGTTAAATCCTTGATTACATGTAATTTTGAAACATGAAATACTAAGACTTGGGGGTACAATTACTGGTTATAGCGAGACTTGTATTTGCCTCAGTGTATTGTCAAACTGGATAACCACACTGTGCAAAATTCTAATATGGTTTGTTATGTTCTGGTTCATGTGGCTGTGAGGCCTAAACAAATTCTAGTTTATTCAGGAATATGAACTAAGCAGCATACTGTAGCACAGAATATAAATTGGTTTGCGATTTGCAACCATGCAATCTGCTTTATGCAGACGTATGTGAGACATAAACAACAAACAAATAAACAACAAAAGGGACGATCTCAGGAAAATCATTGTGCAATCCTTTATAACACAGACAACTGCCAAAATTGTTAAACAAAGCACTGCAGTTGTTAATAACACAGTTGTAAAGTGAATGTTGCTTCCCCATTGACTTTGCTTGTCAGAAGATCACAAAAGGAGATCCCGTGACTCTGGGACACAATAGTCATTATAAATATCAGTGCCAAGCACTTGAATTTTGATAATATGACCATGGGAAAGTTTCCACAGTCATAAGTGTGAAAAACTATCATATGTCACTTTTTCAGTGCCGTTGTAACTTCGAATGGTCACTAAACCAGTGGTGGGATTCAGAATTTGTTTTGCAGTCACCCCCTACCTGTTTTTTGGGCCTTCTGAGTCTCCAAGGCAAGAATTTTTGCTCCCAGGAAGCTCCCCTGGGGCTCAGGAAGAAAAAAAATAGAGAGGGGGGCTGTGCCCCTCCCTCCATTATTTGCCTTCCTGGGCCTCAGGGAATCCTCCTGGGCAAAGCAGTCAGACAAGCTAGGGGAATCCTGGCACAGCTGATGTATGAACATCTGTTTGTCAGGAGGGGGGAAAAAAGAAATACCTTAAGGGGCAAACGTCAGGTGGGCGGGGTGAGCGAGCATCGGTAGGGCAGGGCAAGCGAGCCAGCGGTGACCGGTGACCAGGTCACTAGACAGAACTTCCTACTGGCTCGGCGACCCATACCGAACCAAAAGGGTGCAAACTGGCTGAATACCACCACTGCACTAAACGTACTGTTGGAAGTCGAGGACCACCTGTAAAGACTTGTTTCAAGTTTCAAATAATTTTCTACAGGTTAGTATTACCAAAAATGGAATGCCAGAAATATTTTGTAGAATGATAACCTCTGAAGGAAAATTTGTATCAGTCTTCAAACCAATCTTAATATAAAGGAGGGCTACAGAGTTATCTAATGGTAAGTTTGCAAACAGAAAGAATTCAGGCTAGATACCCGTGTATTGTAGCAGAAATAAAAGTTATCCCAAATTTAATTCTCCCTTTTGTCCAAAGGATTCAGTACACCACACATAGAATTATTTTGCTGTAACCCACAGCAAATCTTCAACTAATTATGATGGCGACATAGGATCCAGATTGATGCCCCCTTCCTGAAACATAAAGACAGGATTGAGATGTGACCCTGCTGACATTTTGCAAGGCCTTAAAAGACCTGGTTTTGCCATCAAGCCTGGGGCCCCGATAGTTGGGCAGGCCCAATACTTGGCTGTGTTGATTGGGTGTGTTTGTTAGTGCTGTGGCTCAACTGCTGTTTTATGTTATTTATAATTTTGCTAATTGCTTTTATTGTTTTTCTTAGTACCCCACAGTTACAAACTTGAGACGCCATATAATGTAAGGCCATATAATTTAATAAATAAGTATTTTATGCTAGGCATAAAATACTTACATACACTCTGTGTCTGCCTGATGAAGTCAAGTTCTTCTCCTTTCAGGTACAAATATTTTATTGTAATCTTCAAATAATTGAGTTTTAAACTACAGTTGATCCTCAATTTACAACAGTTCATTCAGTGACCATTCAAAGTTTCAACATCACTGAAAAAAGTGACTTTCAAGGAGAGACTGGACAGCCACTTGTCAGAAATGGTATAGGGTGTCCTGGTTGAGCAGGGGGGTTGGATTAGAAGACCTCCAAGGTCCCTTCCAACTCTTTTATTCTATTATACCTGTGACTTATGACTGTTTTTCATACTTGCAACTATAACAACATCCCCGTGGACATGTGATCAAAATTCAGATGCTTGGCAACCGACTCATATTTATGACCTTTGCCATGTCCTTTGTCACATGATCACCCTTTTGCCACTGTCTGACAAGCAATGTCAATGGGGAATACAAATTCACTTAAAAACTGTGTTACCAATTTAACAAGTGCAGCAATTCACTTAAAAACTGTGGCAAGAAAAGTTGGAAAATTGGGCAAAACTCACTTAACAAATACCTCACTTTGCAACAGAAATTTTGGGCTCAATTATGATTGTAAGTCAAGGACCACCTGTAGACTGTAACAGCAATAAAAACAATGCTTTTCCAGGTACTCATGATTTGTCAAAACATTTTTATATTTTGAGGCCGAAGCTGCCTGAAGAGTGACCTGAAGCCCCGTCTGAAAATGAGGAGGTAAGTCTAGTTGAAAGTGAGCAAGCATCTTTCCTGAAGCTATTTTATTGAATCACTTACAAACTTGTCTGAAGTAAAAGAAGACTCTTCAACTTGCAACTGTACATCAGGGCTGGTATCTTTTAACGAGTTTATTTCTGCCGCTGTGATTCATTTTCTATTTTATAAATATTTATATGTGAATACAAAGATGAGATGTAGCGCAAGTTAGGATTTTTAAATAGTTTGCTAAACAAACTCTAAAAGCCTGACTCACATCCAGGGCTCAGCTGTAACAGATAGCTGTAAACGCTCAAACATGCTAAGCTCAAAACAAACAAGCCACATTACGGTTTGCATGATGTGTGAACCCATCAATTAAATCTTTTAAAAAACAATATGTATTCATTTTACTCCAACAATACAAGGTCATTTGAAATTTCTCACTAACATTGTAACATCTTAATATATAATCATGTTCAAAAAGATTGTGATTTTACCCTAAGTGCATTTAAAATGTGAATTCTGCAAATCATTTTTCTTCAACCATATCTCTTATGATTTCCTTTCCCTTTATAACCTGTCATTCAAAATCGATTTAAGCTGAATGTTGAGCTTGTGCAGTGGGTATACTCAAAAATGGATCCCATGNTGGATCCCATGGGTATACTCAAAAATGGATCCCATGGAAGATTTGCAAATTCATCAAATGGCTGGCATAGTACAGGTAGTCCTCAACATACGACCACAATTGCACCCAAAATTTATGTTGCTAAGTGAGACATTTGTTAAATGAATTTTGCCCCATTTTATGACTTTTCTTGCCACATTTGTTAAGTGAAGTTGTTAAATTAGTAACATGGTCATTAAGTGAATCTGGCTTCCCTGTTGTCTGCTTGTCAGAAGGTTGCAAAATGTGATTACGTGACCCTTGGACACTGCAATTGTCAAAAATATGAACTAGCTGTCAAGCACCCAAATGTAAATCATGTGACAATGGGGATTCTGCAAAAATCATAAGTATGAAAAATGGTCATAAATACCTAAAAAAATAGATACTGGTAGTTCTCGATTTATAGCAGTTCATTTCAATGCCATTATAACTTTGAATTGTCACTAAACTGTTATATATTCAGGACTATTTGTGCCTATTTTTTTTCCCTTCCATTCAATTGTAGCTGATTACAAGACACAATTTAATTCAGAGACTGCCTGGCTAAGTCCCTGCAGTTTTCTTGGAAAGATTTTTCAGAAGTGATTTGTATTGCTTTCTTTCTGGGGATGAGAGAAAGTATCTGGCCCAGGATCACCTAGCTCCGTGATGGCGAACCTATGGCACAGGTGGCATGTAGAGCCATTTGTGCCGGTACGCGAGCTGCAGGTAACCTTACCTCACTGCGCATGTGCCCGCCTCACAGCTGATTTTCGGCTGGTTGAGGCCTTTTTCGGCCTCTGAAAGGCTTGAGGAAGGCTTCTACAGGCTTCTAGAAGCTTGTAGGCTGAAATTTAGCCCTGTTTCGTCACATCCATTTTTTTCAGAAAAACAGGAAGTGACAAAATGGGGCTAGATTTCAGCCTACAAAGCTTGTAGAAGTCTGCAGAAGCCTTCCTCAAGCCTTTGGAAGGCCAAAAAAGGCCTCAAACTGCCCAAAAATCAGCTGTGAGGTGCAGTGCAGGTAAGGGTGTGGCAGGGTGTTGGGATTGCTCATGCATGCTTAGGGGATGTGGGGGGGCACGCATTGCCTTCTGGGTGCTGGCACACAAATGCGAGCGTGCAAGCACACACACAATTTTTGGCACAGGAGCCCAAAAAGGTTAGCTGCCACTGACCTAATTGGTTTCACACCTAAGGCAGAATTCACAGTCTCCTGGTTTCAAACCTGATGCATCTCCCAGTACACATAACCAGTCACAATAAACTCCATTTATCTGAAGGTGAACGTAGCCTCATCTTACTATCGTAAGTAGTATCACACTGGCACATGTCACGTTATCTGTGAAAATCTTTTTAAAAGACAAGGTGGGAGAGAGAACTTGATGGATGCTAAGGAAGCTGTCCATGCTATGCTGAGAATAAGTCATACGTGTGCATGAGCAACGTTGAGTTTAGTGGACTATACAAAAAAGACTTCAATAGTTCTGCATCATTATTTGACTCAGAAAAATCAGCCCAAACACTTCTCTATTGTTCACGATGATTCAGAAGTTGAAAGAATAATAAAATGAAATAGAATATAAAAAGAAAAATAAACAGTGAAATGGTCCTTCATAAACACTGGGGAAAAATCAGCACAGATACTTTATATTCTTTATTCTTCATTTCTGGTTTCTTATAAAAAGAGTTAACTGCAAAAACAAGTAGAAATAGACTATACTAAATATTCCAGGCATTAGAAACTTATTCTCAACCGGGGTTTGAAGTCTTTCTACTGCATAAGATTTCATTCTCATAAAGAATACGCTGTAATTTATGTTTAGCTATAGATAAAATCATTTATGATACATTTAATGCAAATAAATTATTCTCCTTAACAATGGGGCCCCTCTACCTTTAAATTAATACCAAGAGATTTTTCTCTACTTTTTCCCACCATCTGAAGAACAACAAGTAAAGACACAGCTCAACATGTTTCTATTGCAGATGCATCCAACAGCTTCTTCTCCAACAACACCCATCAATTTCAGCCAATTTGGCCAGTATTGGGTGGGAGTGATGGGAACAATAGTTGAATGCATCTGGTGGGCTCACTGGGGAAATCTGCTATAGATTAAAGTCTTCTGCTATACTGTCAAGACCCCACTTTTTCATAAGACGCTTGGGGGAAGCTGATAGCATGAATCGTGGCTGCTGGCCAAGTTCATTATGTGTTGTTGCTGCTTCTGTTCTGATACTCAGTTTGATTTGTGGGTGCATGTGAGGAGATGGGGGAGGGCTCTATTGGCCCTTTCTATGCCCTGGGAACAGTTTTAAAAAGCAACTTTCAAATGGCATTCAGTGAACAAAGCCAAGTTTCACACATCAGTTTTTGCCATCAGACAGCGCTCTCTGTTGCATACATGATGAACAGCACCATTGATTAAAACCAATACTGTATTCCATTTTAAATATCCTGACTTGTAATATGGTATGGTTTGTTACAGGTTTTACACTTCCCACAATTCTTTGCCACTGGTCATCCTAGCTAGAACTGATTGGAAGTCAAGTCCAAAACTTTGAAAGGCCATTAGATTGCTCATCCCTATTTTCCTCAGTTTATACTTTTAACTTATAATACTAGCCTCCAAATAGTCTCTCCAACTTTTTCTCTTTTTCATTTATCAAAGTTTATTCCTTCAGGTAGCAACAATGGTTTTGCTAGTGACAAAAAAATACATGGTAATCCTACTACTAGGAAATCTGAAATAAAAATCCTATTATGCAGCAAACAGTCTAGCCATACCATTCATTGGCTAGGGAGGCTGTTCTTACGTTAAATATTCAGCAGAATCACAATAAGGACATCACATGACATTCTTTATGACATAAAGGAAGTACATGAATAAGTCTGTCCACATGGTACTAAAGAGCTGTTCTTTAAATACAGATGTTGAGCTGTCTCTAACTTCAGATGTAAACACCAATTGTTGGGTTTATAAAGGAAACAAATTCACACAATTGGAGAGAAAAGCACAGACAGAAATACAAAGCACCTGAAGAAACATATTGATCACGATGTAGATTCAGGGAGTTCTGTTACACAGAACATAAACATTCAGCATGATTAGGAAATCTTAGCTACTCTCTTTAAGAAGCTTAATGTAATAATATTCACCATCACAAATTTCTGACTGTCTTATGAAGTGATGCATTTTCAAAGATGAGGGGTTGTCATCTGCGACAGGACTCAAAAGCAACTGTCCTACAGGCTGCAGGGTCTGGGCTCCAAAAATTCCATGATCACTAGCTGGCTACAAAGAGATAAAGAAAATTCTAATGTATGCTGCATTTAGCAATCACCTGGATTTTTCTTCCCATATTGCCCAGAATTGGTTAAATACAGACAAAAGAGGACACAAGATGAAGAAAGATGTACGTAGTTAAACACCAAGCAAGGCAAGACAAAACTTCTAACTCTACATACATTTCAACTCTATTGTACTTCTAACTGAATCAGAAATGCAAAGTATACAGAACTCTCAAATATATTTAATAAACATAAGCATAAATACATTTATATTTAGAAAATGAGGATTTTTGTTATATTCTTGGGCTTGAGCAAAATTGGATCTCTTACTCGTTGTGAAGAGCTCTAAATTTATCCAAAAGATAGACTCTAAAGCACTTACGATGCTGAATAGTCCCCTCTGTGAATAGGGAGACCTTACCCTGAGCATCTGTAAGAGGAAGAGACTTACAGTAAGAACAGAAGCAGGTATAAAGCTAGTCTTCCATAGATTACCAGCTGTATCCCATTCCACATCCTTCAGGAAGAGGTTTCGGCCAGAAAATCCATTAATTTACAGAAAACATTAGGCACACCCCAGCTATCCATAACAGCCCTCATATTGCCACAAGGGCTATGTCTAGACTAAGATTTACAAGCTGCATTAGCTTATCCAAGCATCTAACTCAATCAGTGTTAAGTATGCTGAAGTATGTATACATTAGGCTTGTTAAACAATGGCTCGCACAATCTACTTAAATTAGCAAGCAGACTTTTTAAAACTGGTTGAGTGAAAATTAAAATGCCAGGAGCCTGGCTAATTCTGTACAGGGGTACAGACCTAACCTAGAGCTGCTCAGGAGGCTGGTGACAATAAGCTTCTTGCAGCTGGGCCTAAGCTCAGATGCTGCCCTTGGCACCGCTGTTACCCGCAAGGTGTCCCAGGACATAGTCTCCTGCAATGTGTAAAATAGATCTTGCTGGAGTCAAAGATAATGAGTGACTTTTTGACAAATGATCTATCAGAGCAATCCAATAACCACAACACATTGCTGAAAATTTTAAACTGAGAACTAGTGAAGTTACTTATTTCTAACTTTTTCTCTTAAGATTATTATAATCTGCTATTATCTAATTACAAGCACCAATCCTGAACCATCTTTTCAAATTTTACTACATTAAAAAAAAAAAAAACNCTGAACCATCTTTTCAAATTTTACTACATTAAAAAAAAAAAAAACCTTTAAAGAGGATCCCAAATATTCAGACCTTCTTTAAAAGTGTTTCAAATAGTGAGCCATTTTGGGCTCTTTAGTTATCACAAAAACATCAATTTTGCACAAAGGCTTTTAAAAACCTCAATTTCCTATGTCATGAGCAGAACCTATAATATTCATTTAACTATTTATTTAAATATTTAAATATTCATTTAACCTATAACATTTTAAAAGAGTAAAGACTACTATTACTTTTCATATAGTTCTATAAATGTATTAATTAGTTTCATATATTTAAGGCAACTACCTAATATGGAAGGAAGGAATTATGCCTTTATTTTAAAAGCAGATCTGAAAATTAATAAGTTCATAAAGTGTGTGGATCTGTCAAGGGTACTGAAAGGGGGGAGGAGAAGAGATATAGTAGAAGTTGAGTAATAAATATTTCTTCTTCTCAGGCACGTATTCTTACCTCATTCAGTTTCTCAGAATCTTATTTACAAAACTTCTACACAATTTAGTCTTGGAACAAATTAACCAATCTCAATCTTGAGACCAGTATCTAATTTTTAGTAATCAAATATTTTGCATATGTTTATCATTAACTAGAAGGAAAAGCCATACTGTAATCCAGCACCTACTTTCCAAGCAGAAGACCTCAGATTCAATATATGTCAGTGCTAGGCAGATGTGGAAAAGAGTCTCTTCTCAAAGTTTGGGAAATCATTGCCAATGAGTAGTAATACTGGTAGTATTTGATTTATGACAATTGAGCCCCAAATTGAGCTCAGTTGCTAAGCAAGACAGATGCACCCCATTTTACAACCTGCTTTGCCACAGTTAAGCAAACCACTTCAGTTATTAAGTGAATCTGGTTCCCCACATTGACTTTATTGTCAGAAACAAGCTGGGAAGGTTACAGATGGTGATCACATAACCTCGAAACACTGCAACTGTCAAATACATGCCAATTGCCAATTGCCCAAATTCTGATCACATGACAATGGGGATGCTGCAGTGGTTGTAAGTGTGAAAATTGGTCTTGGTCATAAGTCACCTTTTTCAGTGCTGTTATAAGTTCGAGCAGTCATTAAATAAATAAATGTTTGTAAATTGAGGACTATCTGTATTGTCCTAAATTAATAATTGTTTGACTGGTACCCAATCCATGTTAGCAGAGTTCCTTCACAGCAACAAACTCCTATGTAGAGACTATCTTCTCATTGCCATTTTGGAATTAGATACAGAAAAACTGCAAATAAATGAATCAATCAATCAACTAATCTACATTGTTCATAATTTTCCACAGCATAACAAATACTTTTTTCATCTAAACTCTGGCATATTTTATTTATTTATCAAATTTATATGACTGCCTGTCTCACAAGAAATTACTCTGGATGGTGTGCACAAACAATATAAAAGCAACAAACATACCAAAAGTAGATAAATTAAAATGTAAAAACATTAACATAGAACATACACACACACACACACACACATTAATAGATCAGCAAAGGAACCACATGAAGATTTCATCAGTCTCCTGAGCTTACTCCTCCCTCCAGCCATATGACAGCCAGGTCTTGAGAGACTTCATAGAAAATAAGTAGGGATGAAGATGACCTAACTTGAGAGAGAGAGTGGTCTGACAGAGTGTGATAGGTGCCAAGATGAAAAGGCCAAGGGGGAAATAATCTTGATTGTCAGAAAGGTATACATTCTAAATGATTAAACACAATTCTTTCTTCACTCTGTAGCTTCATGATATTTAAGAATGTCTATAGGTTTGGGTGTACATTCTCTCTAATACAACAGGACTAAGAGATGGCATAGAATTCGTCCCACTAAATTCAATTTTAAAAAAGTGATAATGATCAGTAAGGTATTGTATTTGTTACTGATTGCTATACAAATGTAGGTAACCACAATATTCTTTGCTTACTTATCTGTTGTTTCTTAAATATTTCTAATATACTTTCCCTTTGGAAATAAATCTTTTTATTATGCAGGAATTATAAAATCCTTCAAAAAAGGTAATGCAGAATTCTACAATCACCTAATGATTAGAGCACGTTCAACTCCTGACTCAGTATACAATATCCTGAGTATACAGTACTTGTTCCATTGAAACTATAGAGCTGAATTTTCAAGATGTTTAATACTGATCATTCCCAATTACTGCAGTGAGATTTAACACTGAATTCTAAGGGAATGTGTGGGTGGAGGGAATGCACAGAGAATGGTTTGTTATAATATATTACTAAAAAAAACCTCAGCATTGGAAAAGGGCCTGGAACCAATTTTTGTTGGGAAGTTTCCATAGAAAAACAGTGGAGATTTTGGTCAGTAAGATATTGCAAAATACTATCCCCAGTATAATTTATAGATTATTAGTGGTGAAAGCTCAATTCTCTGCCAATACCTTACCAGCAATTCATCACTGTGTTTAAATGCAAAGAAAAAATTAACCATTGCATGCCTAGCTGGAGAATTCTTAAGGGTTGAAACCTACAGTTCTTACTTGATGAGTTGAGAAACACTGATCTAAGAGACACGGTAAATGATAATAGCACAGAAGTCAAGGATCTTAGATATGTTTGAAAACATGTTCCCAATGAGGGGTGTATTTTTCTTGAAGGCTTAAATCTATAGTTTTGTTATAGATTCATTTTTATTATTGTTATTATTCTGATTTAAGCACTTTGTTTCTCTGGGACAGGTATTTTAAAAATCAATATAACCTACAACAGCATTTTTCCAGATTTGTGGGATGATGACTGAGCCAGAAAAAAACTTTTCTATTCTCTGCTGTCTAAGATATAGTCAATGTAACCTAGGGTCTTTTTAAATGGAGATAACAATCTTTTACTTTCTCTTTGGTATCCAGATTTAGTTTCCTATGCCCAATTGGAAACATTGATATCTTTCTGATGTGGTGGTACCCCTAGCAACCTTGGCTCATCTGGAAAAATTAAGCTAAATTAGATTTGGATGCAAGACTACTAACAAATTTAGTGCTGTGAATTAGACTGGGAAGTAAAAATCAAACATAATTTTGTTTTCATCATTTTTTTTTGTTATTTTTGATGCTGCCAAGCAAAGCACATGAATATGCTCAAGACCCAATTCAAGAAAACCTTTTACTTCAACTAGAAATATTTATTGTCCTCCTTTAGGGAGGACAGTCCTCCTTTTTAAAGTTCTGTCCTCTCTTGAAAAGTGCCTTCCTACATGTCCTCCTTTTTGATATTTGAAGACTAATCTGTAAATCTCCTTATTTGATCGATGCCGATCCGATCCGTCGTGTGTGATGTGGTGTATTTGTATTTGACATGACGATTCGTCAAGGCTCGGTACAGTGCGGCAAGACGAGATTATGAGACGCATGCGCTCCACACAGGAGAATTGTTTTGAGAGAGTGCGCCATGTGCAAGAGTGTGCCACATGCAAGAGTGCGCCGCGCACAAGTGGCTTTGTTTTTTTAAATTTATTTGTGTCCTCCTTTTCATTGTAAAAAAAGGTGGTCATCTTACTATAGATAATCCCTGAGTTACAACAGTCACCTAGTGACTGTCTAAAGTTTTGACCTAGCCCCTCTCCCATCAGCTCCCCCCCCCCGCATTGGGTTGTAAGCATTCTTTGGTTGGATCTGGTAAAGGCCTTAATTCGCAGAAAACGGAGGCCTAAAGTAGTGTGAGATCATGCGAGATTAGCTACGTGTTCTGTATAAAAAAATAGTAGACTCCTAATGCATGATTCTGATTGGCTAAGAAAGCCAGTATAGGGATTGGTTCACTAGGAACCAATCCATGAAGCTGCTTAAAGGCGGCAAGATTAAATATCTGTCATTGGCTATAAGCCGGCAGGCAAACCGGTATAAAAGGGCTGCCGCGGCTTGAGCCAATGTTCCGTTCTGCAACTACTGTTAACAAATAAAGACTTTGTTGTTGGAACCCGGTCTACCTCGTGTTTTTCTGGATGGAACACTACGGATCTCGCATGATCTCATAATATGGTAGTTTAGGCTTCTGTTCTCCATGAACAGAGGCCTGCACAAGATCCACTGCAAAAGACTTTGGAAACAGAGGGAAGGTCTCTTCATTTGCAAAGCCTTTTGCCCCAGATCTCATGCAGGCCTCAGCTGATAGAGAACAGAGGCCCAAAGTACTGTAGTGCGAGATCGCATGAGATGAGTAACGCAAGATCTTTCACTAATCTGCTACTAATCTTGTGTGATCTTGCACAGCAGTACTTTAGGCCTCTGTTCTCTGCGAATCGAGGCCTGTACCAGATTCGGCCAAAGTGATGGTTCTTACAAGCCAATGAGACTTTGGGGCAGAGAAATCGCCTTGTTTCAAGTCTCCCATCAGCTTGTAAATGCTCTTTGTGCTGAGATTGCAAGCAGGCAAAGAAACAGGGAAGTTGGAGAGGAGACAGATCTTCACAAGGTAACTGACCTGGCGTGGCAGGATGGGGAGGAGCAATTGTGGGGACCCCAGGGGAGGGAGAATGACCTATCCCAGTGGGTCAGGGGAGACGTTGGGTGGTCTGAAACAGGTGGCCTTGTTCCATCACTAGCCCCCCCTTCCCTAAATGGCCTTCCCCACCCTGAGATATGCACACTTAACAATCCACATATTCGATTAGTGAACGCATGGGTGAAAGCAGGGAGCAATCGCAGTCAAATTAAGCAATTCACTCCTACGAATCCTCGGGTTAAAAATGGAATTGGCAGGCTCCATTACATTCGTAACTTGAGGATTACCTGTACTGGGAAGGCAGGGGAGGCAAAACAAAATGCACACAAAAATGTGACTTAGGCATCTGTACACAATTACATTTTGTAATTTTCATATGATCATGGTATGTACAGTGCGCCTTTGGATTCTTCTGTTGCTCTTAATAAAAAAGGACAGCTTTGTAAATTTTTATAGCAACTTATCTTTATAATTACATGCCTGTATTCCCATTCTTCCTTCAGTCAAATTACTGCATAGTTTTGCTCTTTGTTTATAAATGACTTGTATATTTTTAAGAAAATTAAATAGTGGGAGGAAACTCTATAAACTACTACTTTGCTAATATTTCAGATCCCTATAGCAGCTGGTTGACTGAATCTCAGAAGATACACAAGAAAAAGAAACTTGAAGCTAAAACAGGCACAGATGAAAATAAATTAATGCCAAAAAGATCGCATGCCCCAAACATAAGCTTCAGATTCATCCAGCAATCAGCGTTTTTTAAAACAGCTTTCACAATCATGCTAGTTCAACAATGTTTTCTTAAGAAAGTTCTTGAGGAACTTGAGGAGGGAAAGTTGTCAAGTATCATTAGATTCGTAAAATTATATATCAGGGTGTTTAGCATTCAAACCCCTTTTTCCAATCCACTTGCCAAGTTTTGGCTTTTAAGATTCATTGCATCTTGCAAGATTATATACCATATTGAAATATGTACTTTGGATGTGAACTCCAAACTAAACAATGGAAATGGGAGAGAAAGCCAAATGCAGAATTTTATGGACAAGCGTTACTAAAAAGTTGGATTGTCCATTCAAGAAATACTTACTAGATATATGTGAACTATCCTGGTTAAAGAGTTTGAAATATTGCTAAATAACTAAGTTTAAACACACACACATACATTTTTATCTTTAAAATTAGATATGTTTGAAATTCCATGCATGCTCATGGATAGCCGGAAAAGATGGACCACAACAACTAAAATTCCAAGAAAGCTGCTGTCTGCAAGGTATTTGAAAGAGTGTTGATGAGTTTCTACATATGGGAAGGGGAAACACAAAGCGTGATTTCTTGATCCATCACAAGAAAAACATGTGCATGTTCCCTTGCCCCTTTGAGCCCTGAATTATCTACATTTGAGTAGCAGAAATAATTTAGAAATGTCTGAAGAGTGTCTTTCCCAGGATGTTCCATCAATTACATGTTCCTCAATCGTCTAGGATGTATTACAATGGCTTGGTGGAAGATCAAGTTAGGTGCTAGGATCTTATGCCATTGGGCAGAAATTCATCTTCTATCAATTAGAGAGGATCAAACTGTCAGGACCTAGGAAGTGGGCTTTGTCTCTGCTCACCCTCTGAAACAATATCCCTCAGATGTCCATGTGTCCCCAATCCTGATCCTGTTTATTTGAGTCCTTAAAATCTGGCTTTCCCCAGACCTTGGGGTGGAGGCATTCTTATTTCAGATATTTGTTCTGTGTGATCTCCATATTATTCTATTTTCAATTGTTTTGATGTTGTATGTCTCCCAGAGTTGGGCTGGAGTTGGACAGCATTTTTTGATTCAGTTGTGTCCAATTCTTGAAGACTATCTAGATAAGTTCCTGCAGCTGTCTTGGCAAGGTATCTCAGAAGTGGTTTGCAATTGTCTCCTTCCTAGGGCTGAGAGAAAGTGACTGGCCCAAGGACACCCAGCTGAGTCTAGCCAAGTGTGATTAGAACTCTAGATCGCCCAGTTTCTTGCCTGATGCCTGAACCACTACAACAAACTGGTTCTTGGGACAGCATATACATTTGATAAATGTACAGACAAATACAAAGAGGACAGATATAGGCATTTGGTTGTTTGTGTAATTGATATATCTTTGTGTTATTTACTTGTTTTAAATGTTTAAAACAATTTGTAATTCTCCCACAGTCATTGGAAATGGAATATAAACTTAACTAATTATTACTATTATTAGTATTACAGTATTAGGCAAAAAAACCTGCTGGAATTAGTTAAGCAAAAGAAATATGATTTAAAAGTTAAAACTGCATTGAAAACTGAGTCAAGAAATCAGTACAACAATGCCACACTAGATTGCCTTAGCAATAATTGTCTAAAAACTCATCTCCTATTGTCAGTCTTAACAAATAAAACAGTACATAAATTAATCTAACACATTAGCTGTTTCATTTATCATTTTTCAAAGTGTTCAGTGTAAATAAATGTTTATTGTTATACAGAAATACTTCACAAGAAGAGTTCTCCACTCCCCCACTCATTGCAGAATACCTTATGCCACCAGACTTGAAATTCTAGATCTAGAAAATCTAGAACTATGCCGCTTTCGGTCCGATCTAAGTGTTGTACATAAAATTGTCTATTGCAATGTCCTATCTATCAATAAATACTTCAGCTTCATCCATAACAATACAAGAGCAAACAATAGATACAAACTTAAGGTTAATAGCACCAGACTTGATTGCAGGAAATACGACTGACGTCAGCAACAGAGTGGTCAATGTCTGGAATACTCTACCTGACTGGTTTCTTCCCCCAACCCCAAAAACTAAACTTACTTGTATTTTATAAATTGCTATTTCTTTGTTTATGCTGACCTCTAGTGGTTGAAAGAGATGTGGCATGTTTGTGACCTACAGTTGCATAATTGCACATCATTAGAGCCATCATTTACCATGGTCTTGAGCATGCTATATGCTGTATATGACAAGTATTAGTGCAAATTATGCTCAGAAACACTTTCTGCTATGTCATAAATAAATATTTCCCTATATCTGTTTTTAAACATTTAACTCTTGCAAAATGTTATTTTCTATCAAATAGTTTTGGTATGTAGTAACCTTTAAAAGTCACTGAATTTTCATCAGAAATCCAGTTTATGGACTGAATGACATCTACGTTTTACTTGATGGGAAAAAATACTTGCAGATATATTTGCATAAACCTTTAGGCTTTTATCTAGGATGGAGGAAAGTATTAAATTATTCAAAGAAACAGAAGAAGTGAAAATTAGGACAGCGGCAGAAATATTTCCCTTTGCAAAGTCTGTTCTCAAGTCTCAAGTCATAGTAGCTGTTTTTCATCCAAGAGATCAGAAATATCCCTAGGAATGTGTGATTGTTGTTCTGAAGTTCTCAAGTTTTCTAAACTTGTTGGTGGCTAATAAGTTCAAATAAATCAAAGCAGTTCTTGACAGCTTCGATTCTTTGGTCATGTTTTTCCATATCTCTGTCCATCTGGCTTTCTTCTAATTTCAGGAAGACTTCTTCTGCAAGCACTTCTGTGCCCAAAATGGAGAATTTGTTAGTTTATCCTGATAAGGTGGGCAGGGTCACCTCATGTCCTAGTATCTTCTCATCCATATTGGCCTACATTTGCACATGCAATTGTTCTTATCCTCAGGAAGAAAAAGAAACACATACATCTTCCCCACCTCAAATGAACAGAAGGGGAAAAGAAAAAATATCCCTTTGATTTCCTCCAAAATTGTTCAACTTACTTTGCACACTGTGTCCCTTATATGTCCCTTGAAGCTGCCTCTGTTTGCTCCAATCACACAGAATGGGCAATTTGCAGCAATTTCTCCCCGTCCCTGACAAATATTTTCTCTCAATACCCTTTCCTCAAACTGCCCTCCTAAACGTTTGCTTCATTCATTTTCTGTCTGGTCACTTAGTAAATCTGAACTACTGCTGAATTACTAGCTGAGCTGCTTGAATTTATACCTCAGCAATATTTGGAGGGCCATAGATTCTCTAGCTCAGCCATAATTATTAAACGCTTGTGACTGAGACCATGTATTATGGAAAAACCCTAGAGGAAGCCTTATACCAGTGGACAATATACAGTAGTGAAACAAAAGAAGGAAAATATTCCAAACAGCCTTGGATGTTGAGCTAGAAACAGTGGATGAACACATTGCTGATAATGATTAATTTATTAGCAATATATACCATTTGCCTGTTAATGGCTTTCAAGTACAAACAAAAGGAATTCATTTTGGCATTCCAGCTAGGGTCAGAGGACTGTGAATAAACAGATCCACAGATGTTGCAAAAGGAAAAGAGAAGGGGTCAAAAGATGGGCAACTATTAGGAAGTTATAAAATCTCATTCAACAATGAAGTTCATTTCCCTTTTTTTAAAAAAAAAATTGCTGGTATTTCCTGTTTCTAGAACCGACTTCTAAGGGAACTATTGAAATCAAACATGTGTTATACAATGAAATAAAAAGGTACTTCACCACTAGCAAGAAGGTAACTTCAGCAACAAGTTCCAAAAACATTTTATAGCAGGCACAAGCTTTCATCAATAATTTGTGGCCTAAAGGAAACTTGAAATATAGCTAAACATGTGTAAAAATTATCTATTTGATCATTAGGTATAGGTTTTTTCCTTCTCTCCTTTGGCTAAATCAATATGAGACACCAATTACAACAAATGTCTTTTACTTCTTGGGAATACCTTGTACAATATCTATTCCCTTTCTGGCTTGAGGATAGGGAAGCCACACACATTCTACAAAACCTTGATCAAAATGAGCTTTGTTGCTGTAGACAATCTGACTGAAAGGTTATAGGCAACTTGAAAGCCGAATGTATTTGCAATTTAGCCATCAGCATCATCTACTACATTTGTAAACGCCAACTACCTTGGGATAGTTGACCAAAATATAAATTCCATTCAAGAACAGACCATGTGGGCCTGAGCTGTGTGTGATTTGGGCAAAAGTGTTCTAAAGTGGCTGAAGATAGAAAAGAAGAAGGAAAGAGGAGATACATCATGCAGTGGCATTGTGGTTGAAGAAAAAGAGGGAAGACAATGTCATGTGTATACAAGCACAGGCAGCAGCTGAGAGGTTTGGAAGAGGAACAGAACAATCTTCCGGGTTTCCAGTCCTTCCTCCATGAAAGTTTTGGAGAGGTTACTTTTCTACTACAATGGGTGCTAAAACTTGTGTGCTTCTAGTTGAGATTGTGTGCTTCTAGTTGAGATAGTGAAGTGTTTTGTACTAATCCTACCATTGCTGGGTGGCATAACAATAGTATAAAGGAATAACTGATGAAAATTAGATTGCAGCTTTATTATTCTATTAAGGGTGCTGGCTAAATCCAGGACATTATAGATAGAGCACTATGATTGCCCTAATAAAAAAAAAATCAGTCTTCCCAAAGGGACAGGCTTTCACTCTTCCTCCACATCCTATAAAATTCAGGACACCTGCTGAAAAGTTAAAATGGAAGAAGGAACAAAAAGGAAGTCCTCTCTGAATATCCTAGCAAGAGACTAATGTGATCTCTCTCTCTCCCTCCCTCCTCCCTTTCTCTTCTCTGAAATGAACAAGTGTTAAAGCCCAACAGCTTGTTCAAGGATATAATGAGTAACCAGTCAAATTAGACTGACTGCACTAATCCCAATCTCTTTATATCTACAGAATTGGCTTTGGGAAGGGAAAAATGCACAACTGTCCAACTACTGTTATTCTGGATTGACAGAAGTTGTGTTAATTCCAAACTTCCAGGTTTGGGGTTGGAGGATCCAAAATCCTTTCTAATTAGAGTCTTCCTGTAGTTGAGTTAAAGGGAGAAGTTCTAGATAAAAGTGCTAAGAAATCCCCAGATGGGGGCACGAAGAAATTTACCTGATTAATTGAGTTAATCAGAATGACCTTTTACTGGGGAATACTTCTGAGAATCTGTCAGGACGGTTTAAAATTATCCCCTCTACCAGACTGTACAAGGTTGTACAAAAGTGAATTGATGACCTAGATAAGACCACACTGAAATTTTCCAAGCCCCATTCAAAACAATGGGTACAACTGGATGTTAGGCCAGGATATAATGAGTTCAGAAAATGTATTAGCACATTTGATTTTTTTGAAAAATCATTATCTTGAACTGAATTTAAGGTAGTATCATCTTTTGCAATAACTAGGACATTCATTTTTATATCAGTCCACAAGCTTAAACCCAAGGAACAAGAAGAGCCGAGGAGACATATTTTTATATAACAGACCTAACAAACCCTTGACAAAATATGAGATGCAATTCTTTAGTTTCCAATTACCATTCAAAATAGCAGCAAAGAAAAAAAATATTTTAAGTAGTTCAATGACATAGTTACAAGATCAAACCAAGCATTCTAAGCAAGCCATTTATAAAGCAAAAAATTTTTCATTTAGAGTTAAGCCTTTCCTTAAAACTGAAGATTTGCACATTGACCTAAACATTTAAATTGTTAGGCGCCAACCAGTGGAAGATAACAAAGATCAAGGTCATAGGTGAGTCATTTTAAAATACCCAAGAAAGGTACAGTGTTTATTGCAGAAGCGCAAACAGTAATTTGCAAAAGCAACTTTCACTGAAAGGATGGGCTATTCATTCTCATTGTTTCTTCCCAAAGAAAAAGACACAAAGACTGCAAGAAGTTGAATTGCAAAAAAAGTTGCAAGATGCTAAGAATGTTTGCACAATATGGTAAAAAAAAAGTCAATATAACAATATTATCATGTGATTGAAATCCACCTCCCTACTCTGTAGACTTCCATGTGAAAGAATAATCTTGGATATGGAACATTTCTGCTCTTATTCTCTGAATTACAAATTTAATATATTTGAAAATTAGAAATTAGAAAGCTAGAAAGCTAAGGAATGTCATTAACATCTTTGTTATTTCTTAAGGTTATTCCCATTTTGTCTTCATGCAATGTTACATGAATATTTCAGAATATACTCCCTCTAAATCAGCGATCCCCAACCTTTTGGGCACCAGGGATCAGTTCTGTGAAGAGAAGTTTTTCTGAAGACCAGAGGGGGGCGTGGTTTTGTGTGCTGCCTGCATCCTCCAGAGGGAGCTTTGCTTGTTTGGGCAGCTCAGTTTCAGGCATGCTGCGGACCAGTGCAGGTCCATGGACAGGGGTTGGGGACCCCGCTCTAAATCACTTTCATTTAAACTCTGTTTCAAATTAAAAAGAAAGGCTCTTTAAAAAAAATTGACCTTATATCATAGGTCTAAAGCAGCAGAAAAACCAATTCCCAGACAGGTCAATGTTTGCCTAGAACCTTGACGTGTTATTTCCTCTTACAAGAATTATCAATTTTACACCTTTTCCTTTCAGTTAAGAGAAGTTACACCCTTTCCTCAGGAACACACAAATTTATGCTGCCAAGACTGTTTTACCTCCTGGCTGGATATACACATATATAGACATTTGTGGGTTTCTACTTTTAAATTGGTCCATGTAACAAATTCCTCAGCAATGAGCAGGGGTGGGATTCAAAAATCCCAGCAACCGGTTCGCTGCCCAGTTGCTGGGTGCGCATGGCCATGGTGGGCATGGTCTACTGTAACTTCCTGTTTCCAGCTTCCAGTAGGCCTCCAGAGCCTGGGGGAGGCCGTTTTCACTCTCCCAAGGGTCTGGAGGCTTCTCCTGGGCCCCTGGGAGGGCAAAAATGGCCTCCCCAGGCTCTGGAAACCCACTGGAAGTCAGAAACAGGCCCATTTTGTGACTTCTGGTTTTTCCAGGAGGGCTGTCTTTTGCCCTTTTAAGAGTCCTGTGGCCTCCCTTGGGCCTCTAGGAGGGAGAAAATGGCCTCCTCAGATTCTGGAGGCCTTCCAGAAGCTGGAAACGGGCCCATTTCTAGATTTCTAGAAGGCCTGTTTTTCCCCCTCCCAGAGCCGCCACATGGACCAGGCCTGCACTTACCTCCATTGAAAATGGGCCTCCTGGAGACTCCGGGGAAGGCAGGGCAGGGCCAGCCATTCAATTGAAATAGCAGTTTGGCAAACCAGTTGTAATTTTAACATCCAGTTCGCCCGAACTGGTCCGAACCGATAGAATCCCATCCCAGGAATGGGACATCAAACAGATTCCTGGTGTGCCTAGCTGACACCTTTGTCTTTCAAAAAATGGAAGACGGAATGAGACAGTCAGTTATTCTGGGCTTAATTCTTGCTAACAGGGATAAAATGGTTGAGGAAGTAAAAGCTGTAGGAATTTTGGTGGAGAATGACCATGTCATACTAAAATTCACCATAATACAGGCACTGGTAACTGAACAAAATCAGGCTATTGTTTTAGACTTTAGGAGAGCTGACTTCAGCAAACTGAGATTCCATGGATAGAGAAGTCCTAGAGGGAAAAGCAATTCAGAATACTTTGGAATCCTGAAAACCAAAATAATAAAGGCACAAAGAAATCCAGATGAAAACAGCATAGTTGCACAAAAAACTCTCCAACAAACAGAGACAAAATGACAAGTTTCCATAAAAAATGGAAGGAGGATCATATAACCGGAACAGCGTATTAACAAATAGCCCGAATCTGCAAGAATTGAAGACTAGGCTCAGAATGAACTAAGACTTGCAACTAATGCCAAAAGTAACAACAACAAATTGTTCAATATGCAAGGAAGAAGAAGAAAATTGAAGACATGGCCAGTTCACTAATGGGAGAAGATGGCAAGACAATGACAGGCAACAGGGAGAAAGCAGAACTGCTTAATTTCCTTTTTGAATCTGTCTTTATGCAAAAGGAAAAAAATAGTCCAATGTATAAAAAGCAGCATCATAGGAGACATAACACAAGATCAAAACAGGCAAGGTCAAAAGAGGCAAGGAATTGGTAAGAGAATATCTATCCACTTTGGCTCACCAGGACCAGATAGTTTATATCCCCAGGTATTGATGGAGCTGGCAGATGTGATCTCAGAACTATTGAATGAAATCTTTCAGAATTTGAGGAACACGGGAACTACCAGACGTCTGGAAAAGAGTTGATATGATTCTAATCCACAGTCATGTAGTGGGGTACTATCTTGGGCCCGGTGTCTTCAGAATCTTCTTAAGTGACCTAGATGAGGGGACTGAAGGGGTGCTCATCAAATTTTCAGATGACACTAAGCTGGGGGTATTGCTAACACTTTCCAAGGTAGACTCAAGATTCAGAAGAATCTTGACAGACTTGAGCTTTTGGCCCTATCCAACAAGACACAGTTCAGTGGTGAGAAAAGTAAAGCCTGTACTTAGATAGAAAAACTAAATGTATAGTTACAGAATAAATAGTATCTGGTTCAACAGTAGTGCCTGTGAAAGGGATTTAATTATCCTAGTGGACCACCACTTTGTATGAGGCAGCAGTGTGCTTCAGCTGCCAAAAAAGCCATTGCAGTCCAAGGTTGCATCAACATAGGGATAGTATCAAGATCACAAGAAGTGAAAGTACCATTCTATACTGCACTACTGAGCCATGCTTAAAATACTGCATCCAGTTCTAGTAAAAAAAAAAAGTGCCAAGACCCTAGAGTTCATAGAAGACAACCAAAATGATAAGGAGCCTGGATGCTAAATTGTATGATGAATGGCTAAGAGAACTACCATGTTTCTCAGAAAATAAGGCTGAACCTTATTTTTTTTTTGACCCCTGAAAAAACAGCTAGGCCATCTTTTTGAGGGTGCCTTAATTTCCCCCCCACATGCCTCACCTAGCCAGTGGGCTGCTTCTTTAGTGACCGAAAGGAGAGTCCCATGTGCAGCTTCGCTTAGCCTAGGAATCCAGTCTTCAGTCCCTCTCCTTGTCCCAGGAACACATCTGGTACTATTTATTTTTTTGCAGGAAAATCTTAACGCCAAAGTCTCCCAATTGCTTGGTGCATTTTAGTCAACCGATGCCCCACAGCCCTGTATCTCCTCTGGATCACCGGCCCACTTTCCCTGGCAAGGGCGCCACAAAATACACTTCAGTTGGGTGGCCCAGGGGCTCTTCACAAGAAAGATGGGCCACACTAGGAGGCGGATGCCTCCACTTTCCTGGTGCAAAGGGCACTGGCTCCCCCCTCCTCCACCACATTCTTGGCAAGGGTAAGGGAGCTGACCTTAAAACAGACTCCATCCGCATCCCCTCGGGCAGCCAGAGCAGGGCTCAGCAGAAACGCCTCCGGCAGGACCAAAAAAGAGCAAGCCGCCCAGCCTGCTGCTGGTGCGGTGTCCTTTAACCAATGCTCCACTCTGGGCATGAGTGGGTGCAGCAGCAGCCCACCCCACCCCAACCCTCTCGGGGACCGTAAGTTTACTTGCCCCACTCGGCCTGGCTTCCAGCACCACCACCAACTGCTCTTACCTTACGCGGTGGCAGTGCCTCCTCCTGCTGGCCACACCTTGTAGGCCAAAAGCGTGCAGCCCCCACTTGGACAGCACCACCACATAATATCTGTGAAGTTGAGCAAAAGGCCATCTAGCCTTTGTTTGAATAATTACGGAAGCAATATTCTTCTCTTATAATGTGGCCCAAATTTGCATATATACTCAATACAACCTCTTTCCAAGTTTGGTCTTTTTCATATTTAAAGCTTGGGAAAAAGCTAATGTAGCACTTCAGAGCTGCTAATTCATTTTTCATTTCGTTCTACTGACTTTCTGATGAACTTCAACACAGAAAGACTTTTTGCTCATCAAATTTTCATGAATGCCGTTGTCTTCCCTATTTTCTATTTCTTATAAACTGCCAACCGAGAAAGACAATTTTAGCAACTCTGACTAAATTATATTTTACATAAGCATAGATCTTACAGTGGCTTGCTAGCCATAAGTCACAGATCCTTCTCCAAATACATACAACAAATGAAAGCAGGGAAAAGATATCACGATGAATCAAGTGAGATAGAAAGTGAAAGAGGTAAATGGATAAATACCACAACTTCATAAGTAAACACAAAGGAGAGCACGTAGGAGATGTAAATGTAATTATATAATACCTTCAATCCAATGCATTCTTTGCTTCATTATTAATTAAAATTCTGTTACCTTTTCTTGACCTTTCTTTGAGACAAGTTCTTGAGAAATCTCAATGGTAGGACACCACTGAGGCTAACAAAGCCTTTTTCTCTATATTACCAATGCTAATCCTTGCCCATCCTTTCTCAAACCAGAATGTTCCACATGTGTCAGATGTGTAGGCTCCATAGTTCCCAAGCAGACTCATGAGGCTAGAAACACTGGGAAATTTAGTCTACTACACTTGGAGCTGTCTAAGAGGAGGTTGGATGAGTCCACTTTGACTGAAGCCAAAAGATAACTGTTGAAAAAAGAATGCGCTACATCCCCTATGTCATCTCAGCTTTGAGATTGAAGTTGGATTTTTAATATACCATTGTCATACTAGTGCATGATCTAATTCAGTGTTTCTCTTGCTGCCTAGGGAATTCTGAGAGTTAAAATCCATATATCGCAACATTGCAAAGACTGAAAAACTCTGGTCTAACTTTAACAAAAATAAAAACAAATCTCATGGTTGGGATTTCTACTGACTATCAGGAAAGCTACAAAAAGGACAGCGCATGGTAGAACTAGAACAGGATGGATGAATTCCAAGTCCAATTAAGGTCTGGCTTTTTACATTCAGACCTGGTTGCACCAGGCAAATCATACATACTTCTGGAATGTTAGGAGTTGAAGACAAACAGAGATGCCTTTCTATTAGGAAAGTTACAGATTAATTTTTGCTGGTGCACTAAGTTAAAAAGTTAGCATAAGTGAAAAGGTGTCATATTAGCTACTCAGCAGGGAAAATAAAAGGCTTTAAGAGTGAAGGTAAACGTGCAGTCTATTTTTCCATAAGGATCTAGACAATGTTGCTACGATAGTTTAGAAAGGCTGCAACTTAATTTCTCCATAGTGCAGCTTCATGGGGACCAGTGCACTTACAGTACTGCTGTCCATTTCTTTTTCAAAGCAAAACTCTCCTTGCACACTCAATGCTATTTAGAAACCAGAAAGAGAATGATTAAGTGATAAAGTCTCCTACTGATCTCCAGTCACAGAAAGAAAATCAGGATAACCTCTTTGAAGTTGTCAAACTGCTAAGCTGATGGTAAAACCATTCTGCACTAATCAAAACCTGTAACTTGAACATTTGTGCACACTGATGAAAGAATGTGCCGTTATGAAAACTTCAGATATTAATGATAAGAAAAAGCACTGTGTCTGAAAACCTACATACAACAATTTATAATATTTATGCTGTAACTAAACTCATGAAATACATTCCAGCATAAGGAGGAGCTTCTTTCTGTGTTCTTACAGGTGATGATTTTTAAGGACTTGAACAGAAACTTCTCTCCACCATCTATTCTCCTTCAGAATTAACAGGAGTGTTAATAGCTGGCTAGCTCCAGATTCTGTAATCCATTTACTTATGCCAGATCAATACAGAATGTCTAATCTAGTTTTCTATGATGTTTCATATCAGATTAGAATGAGAAACTATCCTTCAAAAGGAAAAAAAATTCATTTTGTTTTGCTTATACAGCAAGAGGATAAAATGAAACAAAAATATTTTAATCCATGCTGGGATATACAACCATCTTTTCCCTAAGGCTTGATGGAAAAAGCCACTTTGATTTATTCTTCAACCAACACCCATCTCCACCCACAAGCCAGGCTCACTCTATACTTCACCAACACTAACTTTTAGCTTTATTCTTTAGAAGCCTCTTCAACTGAGACTTTTGTATTACTCCAAAGAGTATGGACCTGTTTTCCATGCTTTTGTGCACATATTTTTTTGTCAAATTTACACCCACCTTTTAAACCATGAACATAAGGAGGCTTCTAATTCATGCAATATATGAACAAATGTAAATTGTATCAAAATAGGCTCTGGAGAACAGCAAACCATATCCTGGATTTCATGCTGTTTTCCATTTTTGTGGATAAATCTCTGATCTCAAGTGCATAATGTAATCTAAAGTAATTTACAATATTGTATTTTAACTGATTAGTTCTACTGACTTGAATAAAAATGTCTTATTTTAAAATGTCTTATACAAAATAACCAAATTTTATTTCAGATAAGAGTACTCCACTTGAGGTGGGAGCAGGCTTTCCAAGCTATTGCTCATCCCATTAAAACATCTGGCAGAAAGACCTATCAGCATTTTGTGGTCAGTAACCAAAGCCTGAATGCTAGAGTCAATTATGGAAATGATGAGATGAAGATTTAAGTTTCCTTGTGCAAACCTCACTGGTATGTTTGGTAGTTCACCAAGTACAGCAATGAAAACAGCAAACAACAGAGCCGGCCTTGAATTTGTTCACCAAAGATAATAACTTTACAATTATTTTTAAAAGATACAAGAACTATTCATTTCAGCTTTGGTATTTGAAGGAGCTGAAAATGCAGTTATGTTGTACAGATGACATTTTGAAAAAAAAATCATTATAGTTTCTCTTTCACACAGAATATTTTCGAACATTCAAATTAGCTTGAATGTTCATTTGAGTTAATATGTGTCCATTTGAATAACTATTTTCCTATTCATTCATTACTGTTCGTAAAAAACTAGTCCTGAGACCTTCAAAACCTGCTATTAGATTAACAAAACACACTGAGGACAAGATGGTTTGTATTCATCCAAATTGTTTTTCAAATTTACTGAGGTATCCAGTCCATCTGCCTTAGTTAGTATATTACTCTCAATCTATTGGGCATGAGGATATCATAAGATGCCTATAGCCTTATAGAAGGAATACAATGCTACTGATCTTGCTTAATTCTTCTGTAGCTTTTAATACTGTTAACCATAGAATTTATTCTGGACGCTCATAGTGAATTGGGAGCATTAGATCACTCCTACTTGCAGGGACAATTTCAGAGTTTAGAATTGTGCCTCCACAGTCTGGTCATAATGCTGGAGAAGCTATAATGCCAAGGTTTATTCTGAATCTATATGAAAAAGTGGAAGTAAATGATCCCCAGAGGGCTGAAACTCGGTAACACACGTATGAAATTTGACATTTATCTCTACTTATTCATAACATCTAAATCAGACAACAGCCTGTTTCTGGATGCAATGATGGGACATAATGAGGGGCGTGCATAAGCGCACAATCGTGCCTACTGTCCCTGTCCTATTGTCCCCAATTATTAGTTCCTATTTCTTGTATTTAAACTTATGTTTATTCTTGTTTCTGTTACATTGTAAGCTTTTGACAAATAAAATAATAAATTAATTAATTGGGATTGAATCTCAAGAAATAAAGAGCTTGTTCGCAGGCAGTTACTAGATTTGGGGATTCTGAGTTTTTACAATGATGTAGCATGAAGAAAAGATACATATTTTGGATTCTTCTAAAGTCATCATTGGCATGCAACACAAGTTACACAAAGCAATTAAAATTGAGAGAATTTTATTTTACCGTTTACACTTTTTTTAACCAGATTTTTTTCTTTCTTGTCTTTTCTATCAGACACTCCAAGTATAAATGCTGGACGAACATACATTTCCCACTCACCTTTTTGATGAATATGTTTGATTGTTCAAATATTTTATTTAATTTTTTACATTATTTGAATGCATTCTCTTATATATTTTACTGCTGTATTTATTCTACATTGTTTTGTAATGCTTTATCATGAGCATTTTATATATATATATATATATATATATATATATAT
>BHFT01072477.1:0-24688 GCA_004320025.1 Laticauda laticaudata
ATCTCTCATAACTTACAATGACGTGGATATCCCAAGGAAGCAAAACAGCACATATATCGTATATATAATAATATATATGTTTTGGTTTGTTTTTTAGGCTTTCGCAGTACTTAATGTGTGCCTGTCAGCTTCCTCTCTGGTTATACCACGTCATTGGAGTGCTCAAAGTTGTTAGCCAACGTTTCAGCAGATCTCACTCTGCCATCATCAGGATTCTGCTATGGATGATGATGAAAGGCCTAGATGATGCAGATGGATTCTGCGAAACGTTGCTACAACTTTTCAAGCCACTTTCCAATTGACGGCGGATAGACAATACCCGCAAGGAAGTTGAACGCCATTATATATATTACTATACCCTATACATATGACAACTATACAATTATACATATACATCATAACATATTATACACTAATATACATACATTACATACAGTACATACATACCGATACATATATAAGATATAGATATAGATATAGAATAGATAAGATATAGATATAGATTATAGATATGTTTTTAAGCTTCGCTGGGGTTACTCACCATTGTGCTGTTCAGCTTCCTGTTGGGCTATGTATCCCACGTCATTGCTATGCTTTTGAAAGTTGTAGCAACGTTCTTCAAAGCCAGAATCTCAATCTGCCTCATCAGGTTCTGTATTGGTGTGTGTTCGTCCTGATGCATGTCAGACTGAACACGGTCTGTGTGAAAGCTGCTGCACAACTTTAAGAACTTCCCATCACAACTTTAATATTTTATGCCCAACTTTTTGCTTGTTCTATGTTTTTTTTTTTTTTTTTTTTTTTTTTACTTTATTTGAATGTACTATGATGATTTTGTTGTTGTTTATATTAAAATACCCAAAACTCAAAGCCTGGTAATACCATAATATTATATATCTATATGTCTGAGATTTTCTGCTGTTTGTTTTGGTATTCTGTGATGTGGAATCTTTGCGTTTTATTGGTTGTTTTCTCCCACTCGTAAATTGATAGTATCCTACATATGCGTCGATTTCTTTCCGATGAATTAGTCTTCATTCATCATCTTCAGGCTTTAAGATATTTAAATGAATGCAGACATTCATCCTCGAAATGTCGCGCTACAGATACTTCCAATTTTACGCGCATGAGAAAACCCGAATAAATCAAATCCCAGTTATATATATACTATTTTACTAGTTGTCTATGTGTGTGATGTAGTGTTGTTGCTTTCTGTGTCCGTGTGTGTGTGTTTATGTTTTAACTGTTTCCGCGTGGGCCCAGGACTTACATCGCTGTGCTTGTTCAGCTTCCTTCGCGCATATTATTCCACTCCATTTGCTTTAGTGCGTTTAAAGTACCCGGGGATGGACCTCGTAGCCAATTGTTTCAGCAGAATCTCATCTGCCATCATCAGGCTTCTGCATTGGAGTTTGTTTGTGTGGTCTTAGGTCTCTCACAGCCGTTTAGTTTTAAATTTTGGCAGCGCTAGCCTATTAATTGTGGCAGAGATGGTTTTTTTTTCTTTAGCCTGATTGGTTCGGAGTCTTTGGTCCTGTGTTTATTGCGACTTTGGAGTTTGCTTTGATTGTGTGTTCTGGTTTCCTCTGTCTGTTTTGTGGCCCATTTGATTGGCTGGCAACCACTCTGTTCCTGTGTTGGAGGCTTTCAGTGCAGCTTGGGCTCTTCTTTGTGCTTGAATAGACGGCTTTACTCATTAGGAACTAGCGTTTCATCTGGTGGTGCCTGGTCGGGATGTGTTTGAGCCTGGATGCGTATGCAGAGAGATCTGTTTGTAGCCCCAGGTTGTTTGCCTGCCTTGTGGTGCTGCGACAGATCTCTTCATTTGAGAGTGCAGGCTTTTCCAAATGATTGACAGTCTGTGGAATCATCCTCTTCCTATTGCATGCTTTCAGGTCTTTTTTCAATCTCTTGGCTTCTTCTGAGCTGATTCTGTGGCTGCGGGTTTTCTATAGTGGATTGGGTTTTAGTCCATTTGAAGTTGATGTTGTGACCTGTTGAGTTTTCATGTTTTTACTTTGTGAAAAGTAGTGTGCTTCCAGCTTTTTTACGTGCATTTTTGCTCGTTCATCGCAGGGTGGAGGTAACTTATCGTCGCGACCGGCACTCTTTATTGGTCTGTCCAATGAATTATGTGGCCGGGCATGATGCACAGGGAATTTCATATTTGCCTTGGTTTTCCAGGTCAGTTTTGTCTTTGGGGTTTTTAAGGTGGCTGCTATTGTTTTTGTCTGGTTTTGAAGGCAGTCTTGATGTGATGCCTGTGTAGTATCTTACTGATTTTGTCTGTAGTACCTCTTATGTAGGGCTGTCATAATATATTTATATAACAAAAATGGTGTCATAAGTCATTTCCTATAAAGGGACAAAATTTAACCCTATAACAAAAGGGTTACATTTACCAGTCAAGCAGCCTCTCTCTTTAATCTAATGTCCAAAAGCTTCTACATTTCTCATCGTTCTGACTCTAGGCATTTGTTTTGTTTTGTTTTGTTTGTTCTGTTTTGTTTCATTCTGTTCCTTTCTGTTCTGTTCCTTTCTGTTCCTTTGTTTTGTTCTGTTCTGTTCTGTTGCATTTTGTTTCATTCCATTCTGTTCCTTTCTGTTCTGTTCTGTTCCTTTGTTTTGTTTTGTTCTGTTGCATTTTGTTTCATTTCATTCTGTTCCTTTCTGTTCTGTTTTGTTCAGTTCCTTCCTGTTTCTTTGTTTCATTCTGTTCTGTTCTGTTGCATTTTGTTTTGTTCCATTCTGTACCTTTCTGTTCTGTTCAATTCTGTTCCTCTCTGTTCTGTTCTGTTATGTTCCGTTCTGTTCCTTTCTGTTCCTTTCTTTTTTGTTTTGTTCCTTTGTTTTGTTCTGTTCTGTTTGCAATGTCCGTCCGCTCCAGCAAAAACAGGTAATCCCCTTACAGCAGTTCATTTAGTGACCGTTTGAAGATACAACAACACTGAAAAAAATAACTTTTTCACCCTTATGACCATTGTACATCCCCACAGTTACGTGATTTACATTTGGATGCTTGACAATTACCTCATATTTATGATGCTCTCAGTGTCCCAAAGTCACATGATCCCCTTTTTGCAACCTTCTGAGAAGCTAAGGCAATGGGGAAACCAGGTTCACTTAATGACCATATTACTCATGTAACCACTGCAGTGATTCAACTGCAGTGATTTAACAACGGTGGTAAGAAAGGATGTCAAATGGGGCAAAACTCACTTAACAGATTTCTCACTTAGCAACAGAAATTTTGGACTCAATTGCAGTCGTAAGTTGAGGATTTACCTGTACAACCGAAGCCTTTGATCCACTCAGTTAATCCTTCATCGTTTCAATGTAGGAAGATAGAGTGTGTATTTCTCTTTGTCTGAAGGCTTGCTGAAAAATGCAAAGAGACGTCAAAATCCTCCTTCCATAATGCAGATCTTTCTCTTTTTTTTCCACCTGACAGAATGACACAGGTGGGCAGCGAAGTCTGGTCAACAAATGGACCACTTATTTGAAGGCAAGGCTGGTGTGTTCGGTCTTGGATGAAGATGGCACCGAGACCTATTTTGATGAATTAGGTACAGTGGCAACGTTTTCATAATTTGGCCCCATGGGTTGTGTGTTGTTCAATACACAGTGGTACCTTGATACTCAAATACTCATTAAATTTGGCACTCAACTTGGTTAAAATTGTGAGCTGTGGTGGCACAGTGGTTAGAATGCAGTAGTCCCTTTCTTTCTTTCTTTCTTTCTTTCTTTCTTTCTTTCTTTCTTTCTTTCTTTCTTTCTTNGGTTAAAATTGTGAGCTGTGGTGGCACAGTGGTTAGAATGCAGTAGTCCCTTTCTTTCTTTCTTTCTTTCTTTCTTTCTTTCTTTCTTTCTTTCTTTCTTTCTTTCTTTCTTCTATCTTCTTTCTTTCTTCTATCTTCTTTCTTTCTTTCTCTCTCTCTCTCTCTCTCCCTCCCTCCCTCCCTTTCTTCTTCTCTTTCTCATTCTCATTCCTGGTGGTGCAGTGGTTAGAATGCAACATTGCAGGCTGACTCTGTCCACAGCCTAGAATTCAATTCCTAATGGCTCAAGGTTAACTCAGTCAGTAAAATGAGGATTCAGATTTTTGGGCACAAGAGACTGACTCTGTAAACTGCTTAGAGAGGGCTGGAAAGCACTGTGAAGTGATATATAGGTTTAAGCATTATTGCTATTGTTAAAATATTGGACTACCTGATATAGGATTGTAGGGTTAATGTCCTTTAAAAAATAATAAGCATAATATTTATCTGCATGGCCTTTGTATTTGAAAATGATTGAGGACAATCAAACCATATCTTGGGATATCATAGAAAGGACACCCTATGGGAACATGGGTGAGAGTTTCTACCACAACATCAAAGAATGGACCTCTGTGGAAATAGGTCGTTTGCAAAACTGAGTTTGTCGGGAGAAGAGAAACCTGGAAACTGGCTTGCAATATGGAAAATATCCACCTTCCAAGTGGCAACTACAAGACTGTCTAAATTTGACAATGCAGAGGCCTGTATATTTAAATATATATCCATAACCTTCTTAACAAAGCCAATTCCCCAAGCATTTTCTTATGTGCCAGTAGAAAGGCAAATCATAACAAGAAAATGAGCTGGACCCATCTAACAGTTTACAAGAAGTTTCGCTTCAACTCATTTGTTTCTGGACTCTCTTTTCTTGTCTCCATTAGTTCAGGGCAATGTGAGCTGGGGAGCTAGTTATACACCACCCTTAAGTTAGAATAAAGAGAGGTTTGGGGACCCTGGTGGGATATCCCAAATGATCTCATTGTCTGCGATCCCTGATGAGGTCATTGGTGTTTTACTTTCTCAGTTCTTTCTCTGGGGAAGGCGCCAGCAATCCTGTCAGCAGTTTCACCAGCTGGGAATACCTCTTAGTCTAGATAGAATCACCAAAGATCGTAATATCTCAAATGGAGGTAGTCCAAATGTTTAGGGATTCTTATTCCTGTTATCCACACGAGTAGGTATTCTAGTGGGTTGCCACAAAGAGGAAGGGGTCAAGCTATTCTCCAAAGCACCCGAAGGCTGGACAAGAAGCTATGGATGGAAACCAATCAAGGAGAGAAACAACCGAGATCTAAAGGAAACTTTCCTGACAGTGAGAACAATCAACCATTGAAAAGAGTTGCCTTCAGAAGTTGTGGATGCTCAACAGGGATGGGATGCTGGGGGTTCACAGAGGTTTGGGAGAGCCCCTAAGCTGTGCAGTTCAGAGAACCCCCAAATTCCACTCCTGGCTGGTCCCGCACACCCTTCCCCTCCCTTCCCAGGAGTCCCCATGTAGCCCGTTTTGGATGCAGGTAAGTGCAGGGGGTGCAAGGAGGCTTGGGGACACCAAAAAACGGGCCTCCCGGAAGTTCAGGAAGACTGGAAAAGGGGCCGTTTCTGGCTTCCAGAGAGCCCCTGGAGCCCAGGGAGGGCAAAGCCCCCCCCCCCCGCCATGGTGNCCCCCCCCCCCCCGCCATGGTGCAGGAGGCCAACTAGGCCACACCCACTGTGGCCACACCCACCCAGCAACCAAGCAGAGAACCTATTGCTAAAAATTTTGAAGCCCACCCCTGGTGCTCCAACACTGGAGGTTTTTAAGAAGAGATTAGACAGCCATTTGTCTGAAATGGTGTAGGCTTTCCTGCCTGAGCAGGAGGTTGGACTTGATGACCTCCATGACCCCTTCCATCTCTGTTATTCTGGTGCACATGAGTCACCCACAGTCACCAAAAGCCACAGAACATCTGAGCCCCAAATGAAGAAATAGATTGCAAAAGCAGATTCACGTTGAATAGGCCCATTCATCTTGAGAGGTGTGGATGCAAATGCAGAATTATCCTAACTGGAAAACAGCTTTTGTGCAATTTATGGTAGCAGTCACATGTCTGATCCAGTCTAATATCTGGGTCCTAAGTGAATGAATGATTTCAAGGTTTATTTAATTTTATATATATATATATTGAGGATTGTTTACCAATAGACTGCACTTTGATTTTTTCAAGTGCTTTGAGATAAGGAACGTTTTCTGTAAATCTGAATGTTCTTCCTGGCACTCTAAACTGCTCCATTTACTTAATACTGAGCAAACCTCCTCATCCTCCTCTTCCTCCTCCTCTTCCTCCTAAATGTCATTATATCTAATTTAAGACAACTTATTACAATGCAGTTTTCTTTCCATGGATAGGTGAAACAGCCTTCCAATAGAACAAACACCTGTTCCTTATGAAACCTTATCCTTTTTGATTTCATGAACTATTTTATGATATTATGTTGGCAAGAGTCTGATCTTTCCTTTAAGTTTGTGCTTACTAAAAGTAAGCACAAACTTAAATACACAAAGACGCTTGAACACCTGTGTATTTTAATTTCTAGGAATAAGTTTGTCTATAACTCATTTAAAAAAAAAAATAGAAGGTCAAAGATCTAGAGACCACAAAATTGTATTTGTTGGTTCACTTAGCAACTCTTTTATCTCTTCAGAGGATGTTTTTCTACTCGAAACAGAGAATCCGAGAACAACACTTATATATGGCATTTTCACCACTTCCAGGTAAATCCTTCATACCTATTTTAAGAGAAAAAAAGCTCAAAATAAGATTTTCATGGGTGTGGAAGACATGGCTATACAGTGATGTAATTCCTACCAGATTTTCCTAAAAATAAGACCTTGTCTTATACATATTTTTGCCACCCAAAAAGACACCAGGTCTTATTTTCAGGGGATGTCATCCACTGACTAATCTCACTTGCATGCGTCATCCCCAGCCTCCTTTTCATTGTCAGAGGCTTTCAGGAACTTCTTCTTCTGCAGCTGGCAAGGCTTTCCTTAAGGCCTTGCATTCTGTAACTGAGCTCTGGATCGATCCAGAGCTTTGTTATCAGCTACAGAGGCCTTCAGGAAAGCCTTGCCAGCCTTGCCAGCTGTAGAAAAAATGGGCTGGCAAGGCAGGTGTTGGGGTGTGCCAGGCCTGGCTACAACTGTCCAAAGGTAAGTAGTAGGGCAGCTCCACCACCCCCATCCCCAACCTACCTTAATTTTTACCCATCCACTCTGGAGTGGGTGGGATCTTAATTAGGGCTTATTTTGGGGGTAGGGCTCATGTGTAAATTGGGCTCATGTGTAAAAGTTAAGCTAGGACTTACTTTCAGGGTAGGTTGTATTTTCAGGGAAACAGGTTATTAAGATGTATCTCTAGATACGTTGTATAGTGTCCTACAGAACGTTCTTAGATGTTCTTCGACCTGATGTTCTTAACTCTATAGAATGTTCTCATGAAGCTATTTAAGTATAATATTAAAGGCAACTCTTTGCAGTATTGTCAGAAGTTAAATTTCCATCCTGTGCCATGATCATTCAGCAGTGATTATTTTATGTATAATAACATTTGCATCTCCTCATCAAAGAAGATGTTACCAAAATCTGGAAGATACTGATTTGTATTTCTTGCAAAAAATGGTTGGCATTGTAATGTTTACTCTTCCTGGAGTTTTCACACTTGGAAGTTATATGTAAACAACTTCATTTTTACGAATTTCTGAGACACGCTTAGCAAGTAGACAAATCCACACAAAGTGTACATGTTAATGAGCCATGCACACAAAACCACATGATGTAAAGAAGGGGGGAACTTAACAAAATATGGGTAGACTTTTAGAAACACTTTGTACAAACATGTGCTTTGAATCTGATATGGATTGGAGTAACTTTTATGAAAAGACTGGAAATCTTGGGGAAAGTTTCGTAAGGACATTGTTCAAAGGGAGACTCATGATATTTAATATTGAAAGGAGGCACAGCCAAAAAAAAAGGGGGGGGGGNAAGGAGGCACAGCCAAAAAAAAAAAGGGGGGGGGAGAAAAACACAATCAGAAAAAAAATCAATAGTCCCTATCCTGAATTCTTTCAGGTTTTTCCTTAAAATATTTATTGTATCTTTCTTCTGGCTGTGCAAATAATATTAAAGCAATGCATTATGTGTTTCTAAAAAACTATGACATTTCTTTCTGAAAAGATATTCTGCATGAGTCCATTTATTATTGCTTACTATTTGTATCACTTTAAAAATTCTGGTTGAATTTAGAAAAAATATATTTCCGGATTACCTTGGGGTACTTTTCTGTACTATTTACTTCTGTAGCTATTTTGTTACACAGGGGAAAAAATAAAACTCTCTGCAAATATTAAGGGAAAAATATAATAACCATGTTGACAGCTTTTTCTGAAAAAATAATAATCAACCATCTGCTTCCACCTCATTGCTATTTTTCAAGGATATCCATAGCAATTTTTCTAATGCTTACCAGAATTATTATTATTATTTTCCTCCTCCTCCTCCTCCTCCTCCTCCTCCTTTTCCTCCTCTGTGCCTATCTTTTCTCTCCTCAAACCAAAAGTCAATTTTTTTTTGGTTTGCTCCCAAAATTTGGTGGCATCACTGCCCTAAAACTTCAATCTTTCTTTTCTTTGTTGTATTCAGGCCTCCTTATTCTGAATATGCCTCTTTCTCTTGTTGTGTCTTTTGCCATAATGAATAGATAACATGCATTTTCTCCAAACTATTATTATTGTTATTGTTATTATTATTTATTAAAAGAAACTTCATTGGAACAATTGAGCCTCTCTCTTGAGCTCTGTGAAGAGCCAGAAATAATTTTAAGAGTAAAGATGGGGTGATATTATTTCTACAAACAAATTTGGAATTTGGTTTGATTAATTCATGTGCTAGGGTAGGAGATGGGTTGCAGCCATAGAAGCTGGGGAAAGAAATGCAAAAATCCTGCAGACATTTTATTCTGCCTCTACTAGGTTTATTCAGATTCAGTTTCTTTTGCCACAAACCCACAGATGTATTTTAATACATATTTTAACTCTGAAGTTGATGTGCAAGTATAATTTGTAGCAGGCAATGTAATGGATTTCATTTGGCAGCCATAGCTTTGATTCCATCTCAGGAACATGTTACCGCATAGAATTCTAGCCATTGATTTAAATAACATATGTTTGAATATATTCCTGAATGAATTAATTTTATGGGCAAAACCATACAAAGGGGAATATTTGTAGCTCAAGGTTGAAATGAAGGGCCCTGGGTGCTCTCTGAACTTGGTTCTTTTCTTGCAGACGTTTCATTACCCAACTAGGTAACATCATCAGTAATTCAAAGGAGGGAGGTTTGTGACGAGGAGGAGGAGGAGGAGGAGGAAGATGTGGAGGAGGATTAAGATTTCCTTGGTGGTCTCTGAGCTTGGTTCTTTTTTTGCAGACGTTTCATTACCCAACTAGTTAATATTATCAGTGCTAGTAGAGAGTGAGGTTTGCAAAGAGGAGGAGGAGGACTGTGAGGCCCTTGGTGCTCTCTGATCTTGGTTCTTTTCTTGCAGATGTTTTATTACCCAAACTAGGTAACATAATCAGTGCTAGAAGGAAGTGGAGTTTGCAGGGAGGAGGAGGGGGAAGATGAGGAGGAGAAGGAGGAGGACTGGGGGTCCTTGGTACTCTCAGTTTGGTAGTTTTTTTGCGGATGTTTCATTACCCAACTTGGTAATATCATCAGTCCTATCTCTGAGTTGGAAAAGCTACAGTAGTTGCCACTGCATTTTTTTTTTTTTTTGCAAATACATTTTGGTTTTCAAGCATCAGAATTTTGATCACATGACCATGGGGATGTGGCAATGGTCATTAAATGTGAAAAATAGTCACAAGTCACTTTTATCAGTGCCATTGCCCCTTTGAATGGTGATTAATGAACTGTTGTAAAGTCCAGGACTGCCTCTAATCAGAACGATGTTGCAGAATAAACCATTACATACAACCAGTCAAACATCCATTGAATGACTCCAGAAATAACAACAATTGATGTTTAAGCAGGTGACAGTGATTCAGAGATGGCATTTGCAAGACAAGTAACAAAACAGAATAAATGAATCTAGTTTAATTTACTGTTTTCCTTCCATTCCTTAGTTCAGTATTTAAAGGTTCAGCAGTTTGTGTCTATCACTTATCTGACATTCAGCGAGTGTTCAATGGACCGTTTGCCCACAAGGAAGGACCAAACCATCAACTGATTCCCTATCAAGGAAGAATCCCTTATCCACGACCAGGGACTGTAAGTCTCCATAATTAACTTGTCTTGTAAGATATTACTGAGCATAATCTGAAATTATATGCATGCACGTATGTACAAGTGTATAGATAAGATAATCTTTATTGTCATTTTTTTCCTGTGGGACTCTGGCACACATTAAAAATAAAATTCTGCTGCCTGCTCTGAAAAGTGCACACATACATAACATCCATATAGACGTGCTATATTCACACATGTATAGGCCTACAGCCTGACATATAACTACATATAAATATGAATTGCTGTCCATCTTGAATATATAGCGGAGAGAGGAAGGTTGGGAGTTCACAAAGTTGATGGTATATGGAAGAAAACTGGGGCTGAATCTGGATGTTCTGCTTCTACCATAAAGCCCCCTCCTAGAAGATAACAAAGAAAACAGGCCATGGAGAGGATGAGTAGCATCCTTGATGATACTACAGACCATACTCAAGAATCATGTCATGCCCCTGTCAGAGTCTGAATCCGAGGAGGAAGATGAACAGCTGACAGGGAGTGGGAGTGTGGTTCCGTTGGCTGTGAAGGAAACTGGGGAAGGGCAAAGTCCAGCTGGGTAGAGCAGGGGAGAGGTAGGACAAGGGAGAGGGAGTTCAGAGGAAGACCCAGGCCCACCCCCCTCTTCATCTTAGGACACGCAGGGAAGAACAGAGGAGAGAGCAACATGGGTTGCATGGTTTACGGGGGAGGAAAGGGCCCTGATTCCTTTCATTAGACACACCTGGGAACAGAGTTTAAAGGAGAGGCAGTTGAGAGCTGTATTTGCTGGGAACAAATGTGAGTTTATCTTGCATTGACTGTGGTTATCTGTCTTCCTGGCATCCTCTCAACTGGGTTGATTTATTGCCATTCTTTCACTTCTGGAATTCCTTTTCTTGCCCTGCTGGATTAATTACCTCCTCTTGCCTTGATTGGACTTATAATTAAAGTTTTTGTTGACAATGTTTTGGATTTGAATCTCTGCAGCCAAAGGCTGTTCCTGGGAGAGTTTTTCTCCAGCACAGAAGGTAACCAAGACATTTGGGACAAAGTTGGAGCTAATAGGGGATTCCTACTTATTATCTGACTGTATTGCCTTTGTGCCATGCTCCGGGTCATCACGCATCGCTTCTATGCTATGTCCTGGATAGAAGGGAGCAAACTTCCAATAATCATTTCTGCAGTCCTTACCACTCTGCACTGCCTTCCTGTCTGAAAGAGTAGTACCTCCAAACCACACAGTGATAAAATACAACAGATGCTCCCAATTGTCCCTCTATAGAAAGTGGTGAGGACAGTGGAAATTAAGTGCACTTTTCTCATGTAACTCAGAAAATGTAGACACTACTGTGCCCGCTTCACTTGTGTTTCACTGTTGAGTGACCAAGGTAGCCTACTGTATGTGTGCCTGTTTTTATGTGCCCATTATTTCAATAAACTGGCAGGAGTTAAGTGGAAATTCAGTACATTTGATATGTGAAAAGACTAATGAATCTGCAGTATATTAAATGCAGAAGGAAGATTATGGTTTCAAAAAAACTGGTCATAAAATGGAACCATAGAAGAAGCCACCCCATGACAAAAAAATGTCACTACCAATATTTATGGGGCCAAACTGTTGCTGATTTGTGTTGTGTTGAATGCTTCCATGCACATGCTTGCCCCACATGTGGAAAACAGATTGTGTGAGACATCCTTGGGGTTGGCTGAAATTTATGTCTCCAATTATTCAGATGGGGCAAGATGGCTCAGTGGTTAAAGATGCTGAGTTTGTTGGCTGGAAAACTGATACCCCAGGTTTGAGACCCAAGCTCCATATAATGGTTGAGTTTCATCCTTGCTCTAGTTTCTCCCTACCTAGCAGTTCGAAAGCATGCAAATGCAAGGAGATTAATAGGTATCACTTCAATAGAAAGGTAACAACATTCTGTGTACCTCAGCATATAGCCAAGATGACTACATGACCATGGAAAACGTCTTTGGACAGTGCTGGCTTCCTTGGCCAAGAAATGGCAATCAACAACTGCCCTAAAGTTGGACACAACAGGACAGGGAAAACAGGCTAAAACACACAATGAACGGTTGCAGGAACTTGGCATGGCTAGCAGTGGTGGGATTCAATTTTTTTTACCACTGGTTCTGTAGGCACCTGGTAGGTGTGATAGGGGAAGGATACTGTAAAATCTCCAGTCAGAGGTGGTATTTGCCAGTTCTGTGAACTATTCAAAATTTCCGCTACCAGTTCTCCAGAACTGTCCAGAACCCGCTGAAGACCACCTCTGATGGCTAATCTAGTGAAGAGAAGGACCAGGGGAGGCATGAGACCAAGTCTTCCAATATTTGAGGGGCTGCCACAAAGAGGAGGAGGGGATCAAGCCATTCTCCAAAGCACCAGATAATGGATGGAAACTGAACAATTTTCAGTTTGTGAAAATTGTGTTTGTGAATCTCTCAAAACAGGTTGAGAGATTCAACCTGGAAATAAGGAGAAACTTTCTGACAGTGAGAACAATCAACCCATGGAACAGAAGTTGCCTTCAGAAGTTGTGGGAGCTTCATTCCTGGAAGCTTTCAAAAAGAGATTGGACTGCCATCTGTCAGAAATGATGTAGGTTCTCCTGCTTGGGTGGGGGGTTGGACTAGATGACCTACAAGTTCCCTTCCAACTCTTTTAATCTGTATCTACTACCTGTGTGACAAATCTTCCCTATCATTTTTAACTCTATAACCTGCCTTCATTTTTCTTAGGCCCTAAGGGAATGTCCAAGAACAGTTTAGGTATGTCAGATGAAAAAAAACCTCCAGCAACCTTGTTAGCAGACATCAATCATCCAGTCGATTAGCAAGGAGAGCTTTGCTGGAGAACTTGTACCCAAAGTACAATGGCCGCTAATGGCACAAAAGCATTAAAATGATTTGATTACTCAAGCAGATTTTATTCCTTCTTTTTTTTATGAGGCGAGGAGTGAATTTCAGGGATGAACAGTAGAAAATCCATGTGAAATATAATTCCCTTTTGTCTCAACCTGAGCAGTCCAGTAACACTTGAAGATAAATGAATGTATACACTGGGGGTTCTAAGATACAAAAGCGTAATAAAAGATAATGGTAATCCAGTTGGTTGGCTTGCATTCCAGAGATTAATTGCTTTTATAGTGTTTTTGCAAGGGTATAAATGCAGTGGAACATTTTATAGGGATGTTTTATGAGCCTGAAATTGGTTGTATATCTTTTTTTTGGAGGGAGGGCTTCCCATAGATTTTTGCTTGGCCACAAAATCCTTTGGTCTCAACTTCATGACCTCTTATGGGCTTGAACAACTTAATTTGCACATTAAAAAAAAAAAACTTAGCTTAGTCCAGAAAAAGACACACTGCCTTCCAAACCATGTGAATCTCATTGAAAACAATGAGATTCATAAGATATATTTAAGTGGTTGGCTGGAACATTTTTATGCACACAATTTAGTAGTGATTTAAATAATAATAATCACAGATAGGCAGACCAATACATCATATGCCACACTTGAAGTACTGCATCCAGTTCTGGTCAACACAATATAATGAAATAAAATAAAATATTTTTTTAAAAAAATAGCAGTCGTCTAACAAAAGCATTTGATGATACCCAAAGCATACAACAGGAGAAAAATATGGTTTTAGTTATGTCTATATAAGAAAGAAAGAAAGAAAGAAAGAAAGAAAGAAAGAAAGAAAGAAAGAAAGAAAGAAAGAAAGAAAGAAAGAGGAAGGAAGGAAGGAGATAAAGAAAGAAAGGATCTATTTCACATTTATGTTTTCAACATTTCATTGCAAGTTATTTGTTGTCAGGTGAAAACTTTGATCTAGAGATTTCTTGGTTTAGAACTTCAGCCTTGATATAGATTAGAAATAAGCATTTAATATTTTCCAAAAATATAGCACCGTTGATTTCCTTTTAAATGTCACTATGGTATGTTTTTCTTGTGGCCTCTACATTTTGGAAATAGAATTGTGGATTAGCTGGACCTTGATTTTATTTTCTTAAGGTAGCCATTTCAGCAATAGTTCAAATGAAACAGAGTAAGGTTAAGTAACATTATATATTCATTTAGCAACACTAGAGGCCTTGACAGCTGGGCAGATATCTTTGCCATGGATAATTTTGAGTTATAGAAAAGCTTCATGAGGTAATGTATGGATACATGCTGGTTGGAGACTGTGTCTTAAATCTCCTTTGTCATGTGGAGTTCGACACACAAATCATTATCTGGACCATTACACCATATTGTGGATAAATTATGAGTCTTACATCATCACATCTGTAAAACAGTAGCCTTGAGATTGAATGGCAAGGAAAGAAGAATATTATATATAATATATATCACATAACAACATGGGAAGGGAAGGGAAGAGAACAGAAGAAAAGAGAAGAGGAGGAGAGGAAAGGAGAGAAGAAAAGAGAAGATGATAAGAGGAGAGAAGAGAAGATGGTGAGATGAGATGAAAAGAGGAGAGGAGGAGAGGAGAGGGAAGAGAAGAGAAAATGATAAGAGGAGAGGAGAGGAGAGGAGAGAAGATGATGAGATGAGATGAAAAGAGGAGAGGAGAGAGGGAAGAGAAGAGAAAAGAAGAGAAGATGATAAGAGGAGAGGAGAGGAAAGAAGAGAAGATGGTAAGATGAGATGAAGAGAGGAGAGGAGGAGAGGAGAGGGAAGAGAAGAGAAGATGAAAAGAGAAGATAAAAGAAAAGATAATAAGATGAGAAAAGAGAGAAGAGAAGAGGAGAGGAGAGGAGAGAAGATTGGACAACCATTTGCCTGAAATGGTATAAGTTTTCCTAACTGAGCAGGGGGTTAGACTAGAAGACCTCTAAGATCCCTTCCAACACTGTTATTCTGTTTTCTGTATGATAGAGCTGGGAAATTGCTTGAGCTGGTGCATCAGCCTCATTGGCTTGGTGCCGTACCAATTCTCATGTCTCCAGTTTCATTAAGCATGAAGCCCGAGGCTATTTTTTGTGGAAGAAACAGACCGTAAATTGGTAGTAGTTGATTTGGTTTGCTCTGTTGTTCCAGTTCAAGCCTTGGGACATCTGGCAAGGACAAACCAGAGAACAGCTAAGACGCTGGCTTTAAATGTAGGAATTGAAAGTTCAGATCCTTTCAGAAGGTGGGAAGGAAAAGACGAGACGTCTTTCTTTTCGTTCTTTGGTTATTTGTTTTGGAAGTTCACAGATGCAGCCTTGTTAGCCTCCAAATCTTTGACCCAAACATTCAGCTGCCTAGAGCTGATTTGTCTTTGACATTGCCTTTAATAGACTTCTAGCTTTTCCCTCCGTGAATACACACAATGTCTGAGCATTATTGTCTTAATACAGCAATTGCAGGAAACTGTTAAAGCGTGGTATTTATGAGAGGGGTCGGATAAAAGCATGACACTCCTTACAAGTCAATCAGATAAGCTGTTATGAAAAGCAATTAACTTCTAAGAGAGATTGATGGCTGTGCTCTACCAACATGTGTTGTGTTGTCCTTTAAGGAGAAGCAAATCTGATGGTTTTCCATTCGTTTGACAACGTGGTTTATTTCTTTTTAGACACAATCTCCAATCAAAGCTACGTTGTCCCATTTCATTGTTAAATTTCAAATTTCAAATGTTTTAAATGTTAAATTTCAAATTTCAAAGTCTGCCCCAAGATCGAGCTTGGGGCAGACTTGGGAACAATGGAACTCTAACCAAGGTTTAAAATGAGCTGAACCCTCAAGATTTTATTTCCTAGTTCAGCTAACTTTTGACTTGGTATTTTGCCAATGTATACCATGCATACAATAGAGTGGGATAGTTAGAGACTAAAGCATATGATGAACAGTTGCAGGAACTGGGCTTGGCAAGTCTAGTGAAGGGAAGGATCAAGGGAGACAGGATAGCAGCCTTCCAATATTTGAGGGGCTGCCACAGAGAAGCGGAAGGGGCCAAGCTATTTTCCAAGGCACCCAAAGGCCAGACAAGGAATAATGGATGGAAACTGAATGAGGAGAGATTCAACCTGGAAATAAGGAGAAACTTTCTGAGAACAGTCAACCAATGGAAGTTGTGGGAGCTCAATCACTTGAAACTTTCAAGAAGAGATTGGACTGACATTTGTCAGAAATGGTGTAGGGTCTCCCGCTTGGGCAGAAGGTTGGACTAGATGATTTACAAGGTCCCTTCCAACTTTGATTATCTATTAAGAAATCTGTTAAGAGTGGTGCGCTGGCCTGGAGTTGGAGCTCTCACCTCACAATCAGGAGGCTGTGAGTCCGATCTTAGGTAGAAGCAGATATTTCTTTCACTGGGCATGTTGAGAATCTGCCAAACAAAGCTCCGCATGAGTGACAGGAAGGGATTTTGGGGTCATTAAATAATGATGATGATACCATGCATACATAGTGCTCGATGTATCACCATAATTGAGCCCAAAATTTCCCTTGTTAAATGAGACAGTGATTAAGTGAGTTTTGCCCCATTTTATGATCATTCTTGCAATGGTCATAAAATGTTGTTAAGTGAACCACTGCAGTTGTTAAGTTAGTAACACAGTTGTTCAGTGCAACTGGCTTCCCCATTGATTTTGCCAGTCAGGAGGTTGCAAAAGATGGTTACATGACCTTCGGACACTGCAACCATCATAAATATGAGCCAGTTGCAACAGTTATAAATGTTGAAAACAGTCATAAGTCACTTTTTTCAGTGCCATTGTAACTTCAAATGGTCACTAATTGAATTGCTGTAAGCCAAGGACTACCTTTGTATTTGCATGATAATTCAAACTTTTTTTAAGTTAGGGTCAGGAGTGGGATTCAGCTGGTTTGGACGGTTCGACTGAACCGGATGTTAATTTTACATCTGGTTTGGTGAACCAGTAGTTCCAATGACCGGCTGCCCCCTCCCACCCTAACCCCTCCCAGGAGTCTCCATGCAGTCCATTTTGGATCCCAGGTAAATGCAGGGGGCATGTGAAGACAGGGGAGGTGGAAAACGGTCCTCCCAGAGGTTCATGAAGGGTGAAAATGGGCATGTTTCTGGCCTCTGGAAGGCCTCGAAAGCCCATGGGCCACACCCACCCAGCAACCATGCAGAGAACTGGTTGCTAAAATTTTTGAATCCCACCCCTGGTTAGGGTGCTAGTAATAAGTCTGCAGGTGATGACAAACATTGTCATAAGGAGCTAATTAAAAGTTGTTGGACCCTAATCTGGGTGCTGTTATATTCATAGGGGTAACTATAAATCATTATCAGATTCATCAATGTCATACTTTTGCACATCAAACATGTCCAAGGGAATCAATGAGGCAGTCAATGCACATTTTCCTCCAAAAAACACAACTACATCCATTGGTTGGATCAAGTTGGCGAAAACTGCATACGCTCTAACCACAAATGTATTCTAATGGGGTAATTCATAATTTCAATTGGTGTTGTTAATACTGCAGGAAAGGCAATTTGACTAGTAGAGTCCTTCAAGCATATCCTTCACATGATTTCGAAGGAATAAAAGCTTGGATGAAGTATGCTTATCAGCTCTTCCAAGAAATAACATGAAGGAACGCTCCCATACCATATAATATATGTGGGAATATCTATAATTTTGTATTTATTTATTTTGTCCTGCTTATATAGTGTCTATTGGAGGTGGTGACTGTTTGAGAACTGTACGCAATCGAATTTCGTTTTAATGTATGCTGATTAGGGTATAACTCAATGTGACAGTAAAGTTATTGTAACTTCTAAGTAAGGTCTTCAGGGACGCAGTGACTCAGTGACTAAGACACTGAGCTTGTCGATCAGAAAGTTGGCAGTTCAGCAGTTCAAATCCCTGGTGCCACGTAACAGAGTGAGCTCCCATTACTTGTTCCAACTTCTGCCAACCTAGCAGTTTGAAAGCATGTAAAAAATGCAAGTAGAAAAATAGGGACCACTTTGGTGAGAAGGGAACAGCATTCCATGTGCCTTCAGGGTTTAGTCCTGCCAGCCACATGACCAGAGAGACATCTTTGGACAGTGCTGGCTCTTCAGCTTTGTAACGGAAATGAGCCCCCTAGAGACAGAAACGACTAATACATATGTGCCAGGGGAACCTTTCCTTTAAATAAGGTCTAACGTACAGTTCAGGAGACCTTATAAAGGGCGGTGAATTGAAACACCTTTCAGGTAGTTGATGATTGTTATGTATATGTAGATAACGTAGTTGGGTTGACAATATATAAACTACAAATATATATGTTTGTAGCTTTAAGGAAAAATACTGTAATGTATTATGCTGTGTTCTGGTTGGTTAATTATTCTACAAGTTGCCATAAGAGGGAGCTATAGATCATGGTTTAATTCTCTTTTTCACTGATGATCTCTCTTGATACTGATACTGACTGACTATGGACCGATACTGACTAACCCTGTTTATTTTGATATTCTGTTAATATTGAAGGTTATTTGTTGTATTATGGTTTGATATTTGTCTGCTGTAAAAGACATGGAACCAGTAAGAAGACTTTATTTAATTTGTATGACATGGACTGTTTATTGGACTGTACTATTTCTTCAAGTAAACATTAATACAACTTGTATGTTGTACTGTATGGCTGTATATTTCTTCATAACTGTTCTCATAAACCATTTTCTGTGTGCACATCCTTTTTATACAAGGGTTGCTCTGCACATATCCTAATAATGATTATCCATGCTTTTCAACAGTGTCCCGGAGGAGCCTTCACGCCCAACATTCGGACAACCAAGGAGTTTCCAGATGATGTCGTTACTTTCATCAGGAATCATCCCTTGATGTTTAATTCCATCTATCCAATTCATAAGAGACCATTAATTATTCGGACAGGCACAGACTACAAGTACACAAAGATAGCCGTTGATCGGGTCAGTGCGGCCGATGGAAGATATCATGTTTTGTTTCTTGGAACTGGTAAGAACATTTAGAGCATTGTGTTTCTTCAGTTCAGATTCACCATCTATGTTTATTTTTGCAGCAGGATCACAACAAAATTTGTGTGCTACCAGGTAGGTGATCATGATTTAGGACAAGGATTATCCATTCTTGCCCCTGAAGGATTAGAAAGGCAGACCAGCAGGGAAGGGAAGAAGGGAAAGGAAGGGAAGGAGAAAGGAAAGGAAAGGAAAGGTGAGAAGGAAGGAAGGAAGGAAGGAAGGAAGGAAGGAAGGAAGGAAGGAAGGAAGGAGAGTTACAAAACCTTAAAATTTAGGAGGAATCAATAAAGGAGAATATTGTAGCTCCCTTCTTCCTAGGTAACTTATTAGCTCCTATCTTCCTTCCTTCCTTCCTTCCTCCTTTTGTAACTTACTTAGCAACTAAAATAGCAAGAAAGCTACCAAAGTCACCAAGCTCAGAGCACCAAGGACCCCATTCCTAACTTAGGAAGAATCAAGACAAGATTAGGGATGGGCTAGAAATTTGTTCAGCTCTTTTTTTGCGTGTTTCCAAACTAATAAGAAAGCATGCAGAAACTTAAACCTTAAATTGCATTTATTAGAATACAGTATTCAAACAAAAATAGTGAGGAGAAAGTCATAAAAACATGTGGAACATAAAGAAGTTGTCAGACAATGATGTAATAAACCATAAAATGTATAAAGTAAGCTCCCAGCTGGCTTTCATCCCTAAGTCCCCAAGGCAGGATGAGAACTCACCGTCTGCTTGTGATTGACCCAAAGTCACCCAGCTGGCTTTCATACCTATGAAAATTTCATACCTATGGTGGGACTAGAATTCTCCATCTTCTGGTAATTGATCCAAAGTCACCCACTGGCTTTCATGCTTAGTCCCTAAGGCAGGACTAGAACTCACCATCTGCTTGTGATTGACCTAAAGTCACCCAGCTGGCTTTCATGCCTAAGACAGGACTAGAATTCACTCTAGTGATTTACCCAAAGTCACCCAGCTGACTTTCATGCCTAAAGTGGGACTAGAACTCTCCATCTCCTGATGACTGACTCAAAGTCACCCAGCTTGTTTTCATGCCTAAGGTGGGACTAGAACTCTCCATCTTCTGCGTTATTGGCCCAAAGTCACCCAGTTGGCTTTCATGCCTAAGGTGGGACTAGAACTCTCCATCTCATGGGTTAATGGTCCAAAGTTACCCAGCTGGCTTTCATGCCTAAGGTGGAACTAGAACTCTCCATCTCCTGAGTCACCCAACTGGCTTTCCTGCCTACTGCAGGACTAGAACTCATGGTCTTCTTCTTTCTAGCCTGGTACTTTAACCAGTAAACCAAACTGGCTCTCTTAGATATGTATGAGTTATATTATTGTGTGTTCCACCCATACGGAAAGTCAGTTCCTTGATCCTGGAAGCTAAAACAGCTAGTCTCACATTTTCAGCATTTCTCATCTTGCCAATGGAACATTGTTCCAAAGGTTCCACTTGAATTGTGCGCTTTCTTTGGCTTGGCTTGCATTGAAATGCCTTGGATGTCAATCACCTAAGTAACAAATGAAGAACTTCTTTTTTTAAAACAAACAAACAAACCAGCAAACCCGATGCATAACATACCTTGATCGTCGTATTCCTCCCTCCCTGCCCTTTTTTCTTTTGCCATCTCAAAAGGATTGCCAGGGATTTAACCTGAGAAATCCGTCAACATGAGAACGTTGGAACGAAGAAGATAACTTAATGAAAACATTTGTGACTGTTTCTTTCTGGGGAGCGTAAAAAAAAACCCACACCCCACAACTGCATTGTGTAAGATTGACAGGCTTAGTAATTGATGCTTGGAGCTGTTGTAGCCCTCTGGCAAATGAGAGTTTACCACTTAACACAGGTGACCAGGGAGCAAAGCCAACAATGGGTGAGTTACATCTATTGCTGTATATAATACAACATTAGTTCCACAAATTATGGATTTCCTGAGCCAAATTCAGAAAGCAGGCTTCAGAACAGATCCAAATTCACATCTTGAGTAGACTTCCTGGAGTTAAGAGCTCATGTTGCTTGGTTTGGCTTGGCTTGGCTTGGTTTTATAGGTCAAGGCAAAGGTTGCCCTCGCACATCCGTGCTAGACCTTTCCGGCTCTAGGCGGCACTGCTCATCTCTGTTACAAACCTGAACAACCAGCACTGTCCGAAGACATCTCTGTGGTCATGTGGCCAGCATGACTAAACGCCAAAGGTGCATGGAATGCTATTACCTTCCCATCAAAGGGGTCCCTATTTTTCTACTTGCATTTTTTTTTGCATGCTTTTGAACTGCTAGGTTGGCAGAAGCTGGGACAAGGAACGGGAGCTCACTCCATGATGCAGCAATGCTAGGGATTCAAACCGCCGAACTGCCGACCTTTCTGATTGACAAGCTCAATATCTTAGCCACTGAGCCACCACATTCTCCACCACCCCCTCTTTTCTTGGCTTTATACATTTCTCCAATTTCCACTGGCCAGTTTCATGGTACAAGATATGTTCTGATTGAAGGGTTCAAAATTCCCTTTTTCTCAGATTCGGATATGCCTTTTTGGGGGGGTTGTCTTGAAAAACAAGGGGAAAAAAGCTATAAGTTCTTGACTTACAACAGTTCATGTAGTGACCATTCAAAGTTACAACGGAAATGGAGAAAGTGATATTTTTCACACTTCTGACTGTATCCCCATCAAAATTCAGAGGCTTGGGTACAGACTCATATTTATGATGGTTTTGCCATGTCCTGGTGACCACAGTTTTGTGACCTTCTGACTAACCAAGTCAACAGGGAATCCAGATTCACTTAACAATCATGTGGCTCACTTAACAACTGCAGTGATTTATTTAACGACTGTGGCAAGAAAGGTCATAATGAGCCTCGGTGGTGCAGTGGTTAGAGTGCTGTACTTCAGGCCACTTCTGCTGGCTGCCGGCTGCCTGCAATTTGGCAGTTCACATTCCACTAGGCTCAAGGTTGACTCAGCCTTCCATCCTTCCGAGGTGGATAAAGTGAGGACCCAGATTGTTGGGGGCAAGAGTCTGACTCTGTAAACTGCTTAGAGAGGGCTCTAAACCACTATAAAGCAGTATATAAGTCTATGTGTTATTGCTATTGCTAACATGGGGCAAAATTCATTTAACAACTGCCTTGCTGATCAACGGATATTCTGGACTTCCACTGTGGCTGCAAGTGAAGGATTACCTGTGACAAGTCAACACAAACCAAAAATGCATTGTGTCAAGCAGAATAATGCATTGGTTGGTTTAATTTTGAGAGAAGCTCCGTTTTACACATCTGTAATGGGAGCCAAGACAAAGCATTATAATTTATGGCTGAAAGTTGCAGTGTTGGCTCTTGTTTTTTTTTAATTGGTTTAGGTTTTTTTTTCTTTTTTTGGTTTTGCTTTGTTTAACAAACAGAGGGAGAAAAGCCACATCCACACACATAGAGAGAGACACATATATAATTTAAAATGATGAAAGGGCAATAACAATAGTATAAATAAGATATAAGTTCTCATGGATATATAGACATATATCCATGATTTTTTTACAGTTTCAATAAAGATGGCCAGATTTGATTGTAATCATCCATCTCTAATTTACAGCTATAGATAAGTCATTCAAAAGTCCCAAGTAGCATCAGGTTTAATCCACTGAGAAATTATAGCCATAAATTTATCTTCATCAGAGGAAGCACTAATTTTTGGCAATAATCAAAGCCCAGAAAAATCTACTTCTGTTGTCCAGCTGTCAATTTCCATGTAGTAAATATTTAGTTCAAAAGAATGAGTGTGTCTGGAAATATTTGATCTAATTCTGATTATGAAATTACCTCATTTCTAAGACAAGATGCAGAATCATAAATGAACACCTCAGCATATAAAATATTCTGAGACTGGAGGAAAAATGAATCCAAGGTTAAGCTGATGACAACCTCCAAATAATTTTATGAGGCAGTTTATGGGAAGACCTCAATGAATCTCAAGGTGTTCTAATTTCCTGGTCAAAGGCTGTTCATCACCCAGTTGTTGACAAGTTGTTGACAAGTTGTTGCTGTTGTTAAGTTGCTAAGTCATGTCTGACTCTTCCTGACCCCAAAGTCCAGCCTATGACTGTAATAAACTGAACTGATTGATTGAAAGTCTAGTTGCCTCTTAAAAAAGCACTTTTGGGGCCACCATGACCTGGATGACTGAGAATCTCCATAGATATTCTATGGAATCATTCAACCAGAAGGCAGAAAATAGGCTCAATTTTATGCTTTTCATTTTCTCTCTCTCCCTCATCTCTCTCTCTCTCTCCCATCTCTCTCTCATCTCCCTCTCTATCTCTCATCTCTCTCTCTCATTTCTGTCTCATCTCTGTGTGTGTGTGTGTGTCTCATCTCTCTCTACCTCTACCTATGTCTATCTTTCATTTCTCTTATCTCTCTGTCTCATCTCTCTGTCTCATTCACTCTCTGTCTCATCTCTCTGTCTCATCTCTCTGTCTCATCTCTCTCTCATCTCTCTCATCTCCCTCTCTACCTGTCATCTCTGTGTGTGTGTGTGTGTGTGTGTGTGTGTGTGTGTCTCATGTCTGCCTCATCTCTCATCTCTCTCTATCTATCTATGTATCTATCTTTTATCTCTCTGTGTCTCATCTCTCTGTCTCAATCTCTCTCTTTCTCTCTCTCTGTTGCAACTCTCTGTCTCATCTCTCTTTCTCTCTCTCTTTGTCTCATCTGTCTCTCTGTGTCTCATCTCTCTCTGTCTCTTCTCTCTCATTTCAGGTCAAATACTTCACAATCTGCCATTTGCAAACCACAGAGAGACCCCCTCAAAGCAAAACTGCCATGCATTTGCACTCCAGGCCAACATTTCCTAACAATTGTGGCGGTGGGTTTTTGTCTATATGTAATGTGGGAAAGAGGCCTTGCTCTATGAGGCCTTTCTGCTTTGTTTATTTGTTTATTTAACAAAAAAATGAGGAAAAATTGCTCAGTGAAAAAGCCCGTTTTGAAGTCTGACTTTTGATGTTGCGTGTATTCACTGAAGCATTCTCCTAGGGCTGATTTATATTAAAAAAATGTATGGAAAGATTTAAACTTTTATCTTGAATTAGTCCGTGGAACATACTGTGTAGCCGCCAAACATCTGTGTGTTCTGCTCTAACCATGCTTTGATATAAACAATCATATCTGAGTTCTCTACAGGAAGGCCATTTTTCTGTCAGTTGACAAGGTGGGGCAATATTTGGTTTTCTCATCTCAGTCCTTCCATGTCTGCGAGCATCATCTACACATACCTTTTTTTTATTTCTATTTTTTGGCTCAATTTTTCTGCCTCTTGGCTATTTTGCTCTCCTGACGTCTTGTTTCCTGGCTTCCTTCCAAATCCTCAGAAGAAAAATGGGATTTGTAATAATTACTTGTAAAGCTAAGCATGCATGAAATGCTTCTGGAAGGTTCAAAAGCCCCTTCATCTCTACTTAATCCTCGTCGCCCTTTTTCTCTCTCTCTAACTTGGCTGTTTTAGGAGGGGGCAGACATCAACTCCCAGAATTCCATGCCCGTTCTGGAATTCTGGGAATGGATATCTACCACATTTCTTAAAATGGCCAATTTTTTTTTTCGGGGGGGGGGGGG
>BHFT01072479.1:0-20388 GCA_004320025.1 Laticauda laticaudata
AAAATACGAGATTATATACAATGTAATTATAACTGAAGACTATGAAATGGAAGCACAAAACAATTTGTAAACCAACCAGCACGCTGTATGTACATATATGGAAGATGACTTGATGTTTTTATGGAAAAAAAAATCACATTTGGGTCAACCATGACTTGGGTGATTGAGAATCTCCACAGATTTTCTGATGTAATGAAACTCAGAGTTATGTAGCCAGGATGTAATCCAAGGCAACTTGAGGAACAGATACCATCACCTCCCCAGGAAGCACCAGGCACTCCTGAAATGGAAAAGTAGGATTAGTGATTGAAGAGGGTATAGATCAGGCGTCTTCAAACTTGACAGCTTTAAGACTTGTGGGCTTCAACTCCCAGAATTCCTCCTCCAGTTATGTTAGCTCAAGAATTCTGAGAGTTGAAGTCCACAAGTCTTCAACTTGCCAAGTTTGAAGGCCTTTGGTATAGAATATGGCCTTGATGGACAGAGGGAAGATCAGCTTCCAAGGCAATGATCAGATAATGTAGATTGAGCCTATACCAAATAAAGATTTGCCAAAAGGCCTTAGGCAGCACACATCCAAATGACATGAAGCTAAAAGACAGAGGAATGAAAGCACATTCAGAATTAAAAGATTCTGTTACTCTTCTATTAAAAGTACCTTTAGACTTGTAGAGGCTCTCTTTCTTAGTCTAATTTACCTTATCGGGGTTAATAGGTCATCATATTTGCCTGTTTTCTTGCTTATTTTTATTTATTTTTTGTTTATTTCAATATACATACAGTATAACTCCCAGTGACTTTGGGAAATTCACAAGAAAAGAAAAACTATGAAATGATTGAAGATTTAAAAAAAAAACACCCCTTAAAAAAAGAGCAAAGTTGGCAAAATCAGGCAGCACCTAAACACATACAATTCATCAGAAGGAGGCCATTCTAGCTAAAACCCTGGATGAAGACCAGATTTTTACTGAAATAACAGTAGAGAGGGAGGAATCTTGGGAGGAACCCCATTCTCACTTTTCATGCTTATAGATCTCAAACCTACAGTAACATAATATACCTAAGTTCTAATGCAGGTTCTAACCCCATCCTTTCTTTTCCATTGGTGAATGGATAAGTTCTTCAGAGAAACTGTGTAGTTAAGTGCTCTCATAATGCCTGGCAGAACTGAAAGTCCTGCATAGTCATAGACAAAACTGCAAATCTTCAGTTCATTAGTTTCCCTGCAAACTTATCTACTGTATTAACATGGAGATAATGTCACCATCTCTCTTCCCTGTACATATTTGCAGAAAACCTGAATAGCAAAGTACTTGTTACTCTTCTGAAAGCTTTCAAAACCTAACTGAATGCAAAATTTTAAGTTTGAGGATATCAGGTTGTTCCGTTTGGAAATAAGGTGTGCGAGACCGGGTTCCAACAAACAGCTCTTTATTAAACAGTATAGTGACTTGTAACGGAACATTTACCCAAGCCGCAGCAGCCCTTCTTATAGCGGCTTGCTCGCGGCTTGTGGCCAATGACAGTTGTTCAAATGTTCCCGCCATTAGGTGGGCTAATCAGAATGGCGCTTAACTGACCAATCCGAGAATGGCCTATTCGGCCAATCAGTTTAATATATTTGGAGTCTATCAAGTTCTAAACACAACACAGGTTAATCTCATTTTCCCCTGATTTAACCCCAGTGGAAGAGCTTGGAGCCTCTATCTCAGAGCTGTCAAACTTGCGACCTGCGGACCAGAGTGGTATTTAGCAGGTTCTCACCACTTCTGGAGAACCAAGAGTGGAAAATTTGAACAGTTTGGAGAACTGGCAAATACCACCTCTGACTGGCCCCGCTCCCATCTATTCTCTGCCTCCTGAGTCCCAGCTGATCGGCTGGGTCTTCTTNTTCTCTGCCTCCTGAGTCCCAGCTGATCGGCTGGGTCTTCTTTGGTTGCCCTGCACAGGAGAACAGAGCTGGAAAGCAGGTTCATGGAGTTGGGAGGGAATGGATTTTGCAGTAACCTTCCCCTAGGAGTGGGGAGAGAGTAGAGATTTTGCAGTATCCTTCCCCAAACACACCCACCAAGCCATGCCCACAGAACTGGAAGTAAAAAAATTGAATCCCACCACTGCCACCTTCTTTATATGCTTTGCAAGGTGAAGAGTAACTTTACCCCTCTTTCTGAGTTTTCAGTTTGAAAATATGGATGTTCAACAGAGTGTAATCAAAGCTCTTAAGAGGATACTTCTAAACATATTTTGAATTTAAATTTGTCTTTCCTGTTCAATGAAATAACTAGGTAAACAGACAATGACTTCTTTCATTTCTAACCCTTCCATATTTTAGATAGAGCAGTGGTTTAATGTTTTTGGGGGGTTTCTGGGTTATGCTTTTATTACATGATCACCAGCCTTATTCAGGAAATCTAATGAGGCAGTTAGTCGATGTCCATTATCTATTTTTTAAGCCTCTTGACTTTTCTCAACTTGTTCATTTAACCTGCTTTTTATATAAGATAAATAAATAAATAAATTCAAGAACATCAGGCAATAACAGAATAATGCTTTTTGACTGATGTTAATCATTCTTCATCTGGAAACCACTTATAATTTAGTTATATAAAGACATTTATGAAGCAGTTGGGGAAATCAATTATTTATGTACATGTTATATAATGTGATTTATAGAGTAAATGTAATGTGTGGCACTGTTTTTGCATGCCATACTGCTGATTATTCTTGCAAATTATCTGTTTCACTTCATCACTATTCATCCTCCTGAAGAAGCCCAGAAGTAGCAAAAGTAGTTAATTTCCCTCTTTCCCTTCCAGTATGACTGACCTATATTAACCTGGCAATTTAATACCATGGGTTTCACCTTTCCAACACAAAAGACACAAAAGTTCACTCCTTGTCCCACTTTCTTGCTTTGAGCTCTACCTTGTTTGAAAGAATGGAACAGGTTACTGTTCTTCCCCAATGATGCTTCTCAGAGCTGATCAGGTTAACTATTGGTAGCAGCTGGAGTTTAATTTGTGAGTGTTACTTGCTGTTGTGTTACTTGCTTGGAGTGAGGAAGGAAGGAAGAAATGTAATTTTACCAAATTTTATTCTGATAGTTGTACTTGTTTTCAACTTAAGAAATGTTGGAGAGAAAATTGCCAGCTCACCCCTAATAAATTTAATTGCAGTGTGTTGGTTGTTTTCTTTGAGTATTTAATATTCATCATTCTATATCGGGGGTGTCAAACTTAAGGCCCATGGCTGGAGGCAGCCCATTGGGTACTTACATCTGGCCTGCGCGGCCACCCTGGAAACTGCAAAGGACCAGCCTGTGGTGCCTCTGCTAGCAAAAACGGAGCTCAGGAGCCCGTTTTTGCTGACAGAGTGCTTGGGCCACCACAAGCGCCCCTGACACAAGTGATGTCAACCTAGTAGTGCCCTCCTAGCCATGCCAACCCCAGCCCACTCAGGTCAAACACAATCCTGATGTGGCTTTCAATGAAATCAAGGATGACCCCCCCCCGTTCTATATCCTGACAAAAATGGATATAAAAGAATATAGTTCTCATAAAAGCATTGATGTCATTGTTTCTTTAAAACCCAAACCCTAAGTTATCCTATGATATGTAAAAGTCAACTAAATAAAAAATGGATCTTCCTAACTAATAGAGAACTTGCTGCTAACATTTCACCCCAGTCTGTCTGAAATTTCAAAGTAGCTGCAACAAATAGAAGCATCTGGCTAACCTTGTCTGGGCTTAGAAGCTGAACGCAATCACACTTGGTTGGTATTTGAGTGGGAGCCTTCTAAGGAATATCATACTGCAAAACTGGAAAAACTGTTCTGGAAAAAAGGAAGGGGCAAACCCTTTCAGTATGGCTGCCAAGAAAACTATACAAATGGGCATAACTTGAAGAAAATGACTTTTTAAACAATCTTAACTAAACTGCAGAAAAGTTGCATGGTTGCTTTGAGGATGTCAGCATAATAGCAGTGATAACAGAACTTGTTTTTTTAAAAAAGCAGATATAGAAGAGTGTTGTCATTCCAGTGGACTGGACAAAGCTGATAGACCTCTTCCGCAGCCCTGTTTAAATGGTACCATTTATGAATATGTTTATTTCTTTTATATTATTTTATGTTCCTTTTAAATACTTAAATATGGTTGCAAATGAAATAACATAACTTAATTGATCGAAACTAAGTAATGAGAGCTGTTTAATAATATATACAGTAAGAAATGACTCAGTTGTCCCTGTAGTATAAGAAATATAACATTCCATCAACTCTCAGCTCATAGCTGTCATGTAAAACAAGTGTGCAACTAGTACAATTGCATCAATTGCATCTGATAACTCATACATTCTGTTCTAGATGTTCTAATGTTATTCCTCCTATCTACTTCCTGCTAATATTTGTTTTTAATTATTTGAACTAGATAGAATCTCATCACATACAATTTTTACATATTGTACATATTGTAAATGCTAATTTACAACTAAAAGAAATGCAGATATACAATACAATAATATGAATATGCAGGGCCTGTTCCAAAAATGAATTTTTGATAGAAGAGGCTAAACATGATGAAGCAGAATATGTTTCCTGACATGGGATTTTATCAAGGTGGATATTTAAAAAATAAATAAAGTTGTGACACCCTCTCCCCTTAAACCAATTGATAGGTTTGACAGGAAATCATATGTCAACGTGTAATATCAATATAGCCAATGAAATTATAATTTTTTTCTACTTCATGTAGTCCAACAACTATTGACCCTGAAAACCTGGGAGCCAAAGCCTTGTCCAATATGTGTAGCCATAGAGCTATAGCAATTATTTAGTTATTTTGGAATAAAAATGTATCTTTCTTAAATATAGGGCTTTTAAAAAATAGCCAGAATGAGTCGGTCACACTGTTTGAAGTCCAGGCCATTCTTCCTTGAACAGACTGAAGGGGATATATCAAGTCTATGACTCAATGTACCATGGGATATTTTCAGAGAATGTCCTTTGGAAACATTTATTTCAGAGGAAAATGTGAATTATAAAAAACAGTTTATTTCAAAATGTCTATGTGGCCTTCCAAGGTGACTTGAAGAAAAGAGATTTGAAGTTTACTGCAAGGGTTGCTGAAAAGATTAGTTTAGGGAGAGAAAAAACCCGATTAAAAGTGTTGATTGATGATTATGGAAAAATGACATGTACTAGAAAGTAAGAAAATAGCAAGCTGAGAAGGCGTCTGACTAAAGCAAATGGCTAATAATCAACTGAACAGAAAGAAGAGCCCAGCTCACTTCCTGCTGAGCCTTAAACAGCAGCAATGAAGGTAAAACACATGAGTTTATGGCTGGCAGCATCATCCCATGAAAGCCAGAAAAGATAGGAGATAGTTTACTATCAGTATAAATGTTCCTTCTTAGATGCTGTGTAAACTTGAGATAGGCAAGGCTGACAGCTAGCCAAAGCTCACCCATGTTTTTCATAGCAATCAGAATTTGTATCCTAGCAGTGGTGGGATTCAAAAAATTTTACCACAGGTTCTGTGGGCACGGCTTGGTGAGGGGGTGGCTTGGCTTGGTGGGTGTGGCTTGGTGAGCAAGGCAGGAGAAGGATACTGCAAAATCCCATTCCCTCCCCAATCTAATAACCTGCTTTCCAGCTCCGTTCTCCTGTGTAGGGCAACAAAAGAAGACCCAGCCGATCAGCTGGGACTCAGCAGGCAGAGAATAGATGGGGGTGGGGCCAGTCAGAGGTGGTATTTGCTGGTTCTCCAAACTGTTCAAATTTTCCACTCTTGGTTCTCCAGAAGTGGTCAGAACCTGCTGAATGCCACCTCTGGACCCCAGTCTTCTAATTCTTTACAGGACTATATCTACTCCTTCATGCTGAATATGTTCATGGTCTTAAAAGCAATAGAAAAAAACCCTCCACATTTCTATTGATTATGTATTGTCTTCATTTTTACACCAAAAAATTTCCTCTCCATAGGCCACACCAAATCCTGCAGTTCACATAAAATATAAAAAATTACATAGTGCTCATATCAATTATTAACTCAGTGAAAATGTGCCTCAGATAGTTGTAGATGGTCTTCCAAATGTGAATGATCATTTCCAACAACCACGGGTATTCATAACTACTGAATAATAAAAAACTAGAAGCCACTTTTTAAAAAATCATACTTGGTGCTTTAGTATGCATGCCCTATTGAATCCCTGTTTCTGATAAACCTCCCAAATTACTAAAATCATTTGGATGAGGAGCACTGTGGAATGTGGCTGACACAAAAACCTTTCTATTAGAATCTACTCTATCAGCAATTAGCCTTGTTTAATGTACCAAGTGCTAGATTTCTACAGCACACATTGTGATTGAGGGCAGCACATGAGGTCCCTATGGGGTTAATTTGTTCATGTATCTTTTCCTCTAAGGCCAAGGATCTTCTTTTTAACAAGTGAAAGACAAATATTCCCAGAGAGAGGTAGATAAGAAGCACCTGTAATGTGGCTGTGCAAACTTTTTTTTCTTCTGTTAGTTATGATCCTGGATGTAATGATGGAGAAGAAAAAAAGCTGAATGATGCAGATTTTGACATGCACATCCTTTTAAAGGCATAGTCATCATCTCCTCTTTTCACAACAGGTGCATTTCTCATATGGCATAATGAAAAAGTACTCCATCTCCAGCATTTCTCCATCGTATTTTTTTAAAGTAAAAGAAATGAAATGAAATAGACTATTTTTGTTGTTCCAGGGAGTGGAGCTGGGGGCTTGCTCATTTTTTTGATTTTCCAAGGTCAGAAAAAGAACATTTGATTTCCATTCTTAATGATTCCTCCTGCAGAAGATTGTGCTCCTTCATGCCAGCAGAAATATTTGGCAGTCATACAGTTAATAATTGTTGATTGTCCCAGAACCAGGGATCTGCTAGCACTTCACTTTTGAGTTTTGTGGTTAGATCGCTAGTAATGTAGCTTTAATATCATTTTCCACTGGTTTTCTCAATGATAAAACTACATATAGTAGTACATGCTAAATCTTCAGCATTAGTACAAACTAGTATTATAACATTAGTACATTAAGTCCCTTCAATACTGCACAGTTTGCATAGGAATTACCTCAGGTAGAACCTGTAGAATTGAAATGGATCAGGATTAGCTCCAATAAATTTTGTGTTGGGCTGCAAATAAATTATGGATTGCAACTCTCACTTTAGCAGGTGATATTCCTTTCAGCTGGGCCCAAAGGCAAGCCATCTTACATTAAACAATGAAGAGACCTACCATCAATCCACAATGCAAATTTGGCAGAAACAGAGAAAACGGTGATCTAGAAGAGTTGAAGAAAACTCCTTAAATGTTCCTATGAACCTCTTTACTATGTGCCTCTTTACTATGACTTATTTTAGACTATGCGTTATTATTTTTGAATGTAGTTCTATTTCAACTTCTGGAAAAGTCGCTTCTCTCAGTAAGAACAGAGATCACCTCTGATATATATGCTGTTTTCCTGTCTCTTGAAATTAAGGGAAGATATCCCACAAGATCCTCCAGAAATAGAGCTTGCAACAATGACAATTTTTTCAAAATATATGTTGAGATGCCTCAATGCAAACTTAGCATGCCCTCTCAAAACACCTAAAACCCAGCATATAACATAAATCTTTGGGTACAAACTGTAGTACGTTTCACAAATTTCTCCCATAGTACAATTTTTAATATGACAGAAGGGAAGTAGTATTAATAAATTATTTAAATTGTGGCTCTGGAGCTAACACTTCTTCATCTAATTCCTTCCACCATTGGCTATTGTACAGACCTTGGCACTGGTCAATTCTGAAGATGGGCCTTGGCTTGAAAAAAAATTGTACTTCCCCAGTATAAATAAATATAATAGTGCTAGATATTCATGACAATATATTTTATTTCCATTTACCATGCAATGTAAATATTCATCAGAAGCACTCTAGTAGTTCTGATTTTATGCTACTTTTTTAAAGCATAGACAGTGAGATTTTTTCCCCCTTTATTATTTTGGAATTTAACTGTTGAAGTCTTCTTCAACTTCAGAAAAAAAATAGATGGATGCAACAACAGTTAGCAGTGGTATGAAGATTTAAGCAGGCCTTGAGTTTGACACTCCTGGCATAGGGGCAGCTATAATTTACAGCAGAGGTGATATTCAATAGGTTCTGACCAGTTCTGGATAAATTTTGAGGAGTTCAGAGAACCAGCAGATACCACCTCTGACTGGAGATTTTACACTATTTTTCCCCTGCCATGCCCACCAAGACATGCCCACAGAACCGGTAGTAAAAAAAATTGAATCCCACCACTGATTTACAAGCAGGAAGAATTGAAGGTTTTATTCACACAATAAAACCTTTCCAACCAAAGTTTCTGCTTTTTTTTTCTTCTGTTTTTGGTTTTTTTACTACCACTTTGAAAAAAAGCTTTAAATTATTATTTACTTCACATATACTTCACATTGACAGTACAATTAACTGTACGTTCAGTTCCTGATTCATTCATACAGCATTACGTATGAAAAACTTTGTAGTAACCTGCCAAAGAAAAATAGCACATGCCTAGTATATTAACTTTGGAAACAAAATATTATATTTTGTTAGATCAAAATAGAATCAATCACGCTAGAGATCCATATATAATTAAACAGAATATAATGTCATAAATTGAACATCCACCAAACTTTTGATTTGCCTCACCATTATTTAGACATCAGACAATCATAAAAATAAAGGGACAGGAAAATTTAGTTTCTGTTATGTTAGTTTGAACTAAATGTTCACATAAGTTTGTCTACTCTATAACAAATACTTCTCCCCCACCCATATGAAATTGTCTGTTCTTCTCAAACTGTCCATTGTCCTGACAATTTTTTTTTAATTTAGAAAGATCAATGGCTTTTTAATGTGGAAATTTTATGGACCAGTGTCTTCCTCCATTCAGCCAATTCCCATTTTAAGTTTTGTAAAGATCTATTACTGGTGGATTTTTGGCCTAGTGATGTGTTATATAACTTTTTATTATGGACAGGATATAATCACTAGTTGGAAATCTATCTTTGTTTTGTTTCCTGTATGTCTAAAGAAACTTTATTTGGTGTTATATTGACTTATTCTAATAGGCATTATGTTTTACTATGATATTCACTTCCCAATCAAGAAGAAGTCATTGCGCATGCTCAAATCTTTGTCCTTTGTTCCAATGTTGCTTAGATTTCAAATATTTACCCATTAAGTACACACCAACACCATAACCATTACAACAACAGCAGTAACAATATCAGGAAGGAGGAGGAGGGCATATAGTCATAATTGAGAAACAACAGACAGGAAAAGCCATCTCTGAAAAAAAAAAAAAACCCTGAAGAAACAGTAGACATCTAGGCAGTTGCTGCAAGAAAACGACACAGAATATAATCACAAAAAAAAGTAAAGTAAAGTAGCAACAATAATGCATAATGCAAGGAATTTGTCTCCAGTGCATAAGCTCTCAGTGTACATACAATAAACAGTTGAAAAAATCATGATCATAAAATACAATAATCATAAATCAAAAAATACAACAGTTGGTGATAGTCATAGGATACTAAATAAGCAATCAACATAAATTATACTAGGATATTGGAGGGCAGAGCTGGTGTCACAACGATACAGCATGCGATCTTGGAGGTCCAAGATCACTGCTAATATCTTTGCTCCTGGACATCCAATTGGATCTAAACTGTCCCGAAGAGACGGCAATCATAAAGAGCATGTCCTATCAATCCCAGGGATACCACAAAGTCCCTGGTAGATCCAGGAGAAGCTCTTTTTGCCAGCAGCAAAGAGGCAACCATTAAAGCTGCTGAAGTTGGGACAGCTCCGAGGATGGAAGGGAAAGAGAGAGTTGTGCCGTTTTAGTGGAACCTTTTTTTTAAAATAATTTAAGACTTGAAAGGACACCCTAAAGAAAGAAAAGAATCTGCTAAAACGTTTGACCAGAACTGATTAAGCCGGCGATTTTAAACAAGGATGTCAAAGTAATAATTCTTTTTTTCTTCATTGTGGATTTTTAAAATTTATGATTTTATATTTTGAAACTGGACTTGATTTCTTTTTTCTTGTGTTATTTATTTTTTCTCCTTTTTGATTCTACACATGTTAAACTAGGGATTCCTTTTTAGTATTTTTATAAATACTTTTTTTTAGTTAAATCCTTGTTATAATTTGCCTGGAAAAGGAGAGGGGAAAGTCGAAAGCTATAAGAACTTTTAGCACTGCCAACTACGAAGCTGGAAGTATTCTGTTTTTTTCTTACAGACAAAGCTGAGAAAGAATCGAGACTTTGTTTCAAGAACATTGCTGGTTGATAAGTATAGGGAAGAGCACCCCAAGAGATTATGGCAGGTGCTCTTCTGGGTTTTCTATCCAACAGCTGTGGAAGTCTGTGTGAAACTTAGGAAAGAAAAGGTAAATAAGTTTTTGCAGAAGAGAGAAGAGAACTATAAAAGAGCCTTGATAAGTTAAAACAAACTGAGTGTCTTTTTTTTTTTTTCTAAGCTGTGCTATTCCCCCTCATCATTATCTTTTTTTTTCTGGTAATAGACATTTGGAGATCTTTTCGCTTTTTGGAACTGGCTTTCTGGAAAACTATGTCTATTTTCATATTGGTTTCTTTTTGGTCCATTTTTATGTATCTTTATTATATTTGAGATCTCTTAATGGATTAAGGTGTTGAAGAACCTGAAGAATTTTTTCTTTTCCATTTTCTTTTTGAGCCTTTTTTCTTCACCTTTGCTTTCCTTTTGGGGCTTTACAAACTTCTCTTTTTTTTCATGTTTGTTATGATGTCCTTATGCTCTCTTTTTTTTCACTTTTGAATTTTTATTTCCAGTCTAACTAATGATTGGATTAAGCATTACAAGAGCCCTGAAGAAATCTCCCCCCCCCTTTTTTTTTGCTTTTAATTATTTACTATTTTGCTTTTTCTTTTTTTCCCCACTATTTTTAGTGTTGGAATTGTAGCTGGCTATTTTTACAACTGGATGAGGTCTAAAGAAATTGAAGATTTGAATTATTTCCAAAACTGAAGTAGGAAAGCTAAAAACTCCTGGGTTCCTTCAACTTTCTGCTTCCTCCTCTCCACCATCTGGAAGGACAATGCTCAATACAGATAAATGTTTAAGCAAGAAAAAGAAAAAGTAAACCCTGCAGATGATAATGCAAGTAAAATATTTCCAACAAGATCAGAGAATATTGAAAAACGAGAAATAGAGAACATTGGAACAAGAACAGGAACATTGAACAAAAGAACAGAGGACCATTGAACAAAGTACAAGGAAAACTGATGAAAAAAGTGAGAACATCCAACAATGATTATGAAGTATATGAGAGGCTCCAAGAAATTGAAAAGAAGGTAAACAAAGACATAATAAGATTGGAGACATGATAACAGTATTAACTGTGGTGACAAGATAAAAACTGGTATTGCTGAGATGGGAATGGACAGATCAGAATTTTATCTTAGATTTCAAAATATAGAGCGAAGAAAAGGACAAAACTTAGCCTGAGATTAATGCATAGAAAACTGGCTGAAGAGTTGGAAACCAACTCGAGAGAAGATATGCGATTGGAATAGAAGAGGTTTATGACGTCTTTACAAGAGTATGCGGTGGATGAGAAATAGTTTACCAGAGAATTCATGTCAGCATTTACAAAGAAACCATTAAAATGCAAATTCTGCGAAGTGGCGAGAGAGAAAACCATTGAACTACAAGAATAAGGAGCATTGTGGTCTTAAACAAGGACCCAGAAGAGTGAGAGAGGATGAGAAGAGAATACCGATTCTTGACCAAATTGTTACTGAAAAAAGAGATGAATTATAATGGCTGATCCCAAGAAGGTTAATATTCACATGGCAAGAACAGAGATATAGAATTGATTCAATTTGAAAAAGCTGAATCATTTTCCAAAGAATTTTAAAGAGAGAAAGAGCAGAAAAGAAAATTTCACGAATGAATTCAAGAGGACTACCAAATGATGACTGAAAAGAAGAAGGATGCAGTAAGGTGGAAAGAGAGGAAGCCAAGGAACAACGCGAGAATTAAGATCGCACGAGACCTGTTAACATAAACTACAAAATTTAACCATGGAAGAAAAAAAAATTAATCACAATCCAGTATAAATGGAACTTAATACAGCTGTTAAAAGAAGGAAAATTTTCATGAATTAGAAAATTTAAAATTGAAAATTTGTCTACAAGAAGTGGCACATCAAAAAGGAAACATGAACAATTGTTGAACAGCCAAAAATTAGGAAAATATTACATCTTGACACAATGCAAGAAAAAGCAGGATTGGTTCCCTATACAGTAAAGATATTATCCCAATGAAATGATATATACTGATGAGAGAAGAATACTAATGGTGAAAATAATGACAATAATATAAAAACACTCCTGATTGCAATTTTATGCCGAATGACAATCAAGAAGAATTTTACAAAAAATTTACACATTGAAAATATTGAACTGGACCCCGATGCCAATATAGTTTTGATGGGAGATTCAAATGAATTGTAGATAATTAAATTGGACAATAACAGCATAGAAAACAATAAAGCAAAACAGAAAGACTCTCCCTAAATCTTTTTTTAAAATGGTGGATGAATAACTTAAAAAGATACATGGAGAGAAAGAAATGCTAAAATTAAACAATACAATTTCTATTCAAACAGACACTATGGTCCAGAATGCAATATGAATATGGATGTCAACAGAATGTTAACTAATATTCAAGAAATAAAATTGAAACAAGTATTTGGGCCAGAATCAAACAATCCAGATGAAAATTAAATGGATAAGGACAAAGAAGAAGATCTAGATGGACGTTAAATAATATATTTAAAGGAAAAAGACTTCACACAGTGGATGGAGAAAGAACGGCCTATTTCTTAGAGAAAACAAAAAAAGAAGATACAATCAATCCAGAATGTATGGATACAAATGAAGGCATAATGCTAGAGGGCTTTGATAATAACTATACAAGGAAAAGAAATTACCACCGAAAAAAATTATAGCCTCTAAGCATTTAGAAGATGAGTTATAAAGGACTTGAAAAGGAGTTACAGAAAATGCCCAACAGAAAAAGGACATTAAGTTAAAAATGGATAAAACCAAACATAAAATGGGGTTTAATGGAAAGAAAAAAAGACTAGCACAAAAAATTAGATGATGTTAAACAGAACTACTTTGGAAGATGCAAAAAACCAGGTAGATGGTTAGCATGTAAATTGAGAAAGGAGAAAGAATCAAGGAAAATATTGCAATTAATAGATGCCAAGGCCAAGTTTGCTCTGAAGTAAAGAGAAGAAAAAAGCATATGAGGACTTATTATTGAGAAATTACACACACAAGGAATATTGATTGAGGAAGTAGTTAAGAACAGTATCTACAGAATGCTAATCTACCCAGATACCTAAAGAGATTAAAACAATGTTAGAAAGAAATATAACGATGATGAGTTAACTGAACACCCAAGAAACAAAAATAATGGAAGGCGCCACGCCCAGATGGACTTCCGGCACGAATTTTACAAAACATTACAATAATTATTGAACTTTCCATTGCTGGAAGTTAGGAATGAAGTTATGTTAAAGAAAGAACCCTAAAACATCAGTTAGAAGCTATATCACACTTATTCCAAAAACGAGGCTTATCCATTACAAATTTAGAAGTATAACCTATTTCTAAACTAAAAACCGCAGATTATAAATTTTTGCTTCAATGTGGCAGAAAGACTTAAATTACATAATTAAAACAGTTTTATTTCATCCTGATCAAAATGGATTTTCTGCCAAAGAGACAAATTAAAGACAATACAAGAGTAATTTTGGACACTTTGGAATAGTTATGAGGCTCATCCTGAAAGGCAAAATGGTTTTGATATTCTAGATGCACAAAGGGCATTTGATAATGTGAACTGGCGATTCATGTTTTACTGCTGGAACAGATGAGCTTTACTAAAAATTTTATTAAGTAAATAAGAAGCTACTATATATCATAAGCCAGAACAGCAAAGGTAATGATAGAAGGAGAACTGACAAGATGTCTATTGGTATAAGAAAAAAACAAGACAAGGTGCCCCACTGTCACCTTTTCTTGTTTGTGTTACCTTGGAAGTGTTAAACAGAAATATTAGAGAAGAAAATGACATAAAAGGGATGAAAATGAAAAAAGGAAGAATTTGAAAGTTGCAAGCATGCAGTGATTTGGTTTTCATCTTAGAAGATCCATGAGGAAACAGCACCAAAATTGATGGAAAGAGTAGAGACACTATGGAAAGGTGCGGCTGAAAATAAAATGAAAGACAAGACCAAAGTTCTGACAAAACATTCATCAAGACAAAGGAAAGAATAGCAGAACCTATGGAAAAATCCAGTCATTGAATAAGAGAAAATACTTGGGGATATACTTGGACAGCAAATGAGAACATTAAAGAGAATAACTATGATTAAACTATAAGCAGCAGATAGCAATAAGATTTGGGCATAAAATGGGGAAAATTTTTACAATTGTCACTAATAGGAGACGAATATCAACAATCAAGATGAATAACATTACCCAGAATTTTATATTGTTTTCAAACAATTCCAATAAAGGCTTAGAAAAATTATTTTGAAGATTTAAATAAAATTGTGTTGGAAATATATAGGCAAGGTCAGAAGGCGGAATAAAGTTAAAACTTTTGCAAGATGTCAGAATAAGAGGAGAATTTGCTTGCCTAAATTGGGAGTTGTATTAAATCAAGGCTACAAATTGATGATGCTTAAGGAATGGATAACATTAAGAAAATACTAGAAATTGTATAACATTAGAAGACATGATCTGTTGTTGGGGTGGGCATTACTTTTTTAAGGGTATAAAAGAACTAAAACACAGAGGTACTTAGGGAAACATTATATACAGGAGTCTCTGTGGTTAAACTGGGAAGTTTATAAGACAATGTTATTTAGAAAATTCAGTCTGGTTAATCGACTATGAGGCATTTTCTTATCTTATAATATACAGAAAGGAGACAAACATTAAGAGTATGGTGAATATGAATGAAAGGTGAACCTTTAATCTATAAAAAATTAGAGAAACAAGGTATAAAGATGAATTTGGTTCTTCGATTATGCGGCAAATACAACAACAGTATGATAAAGATATTAAAAACAGAAGGTTTTTAATGATTAAATTGACCAATTAATAAGAATTTTGACAGGTGCTGATGAAAAGGTGATTAAAAAATTATATGGAATATTATTAGAATTAAATATAGAAGAAGAAACAAGTTAAAGAAAACTATGATTACCGATGGACGGAAGAATTTGGGAATGGATTGAGTTAGAGGAAATGGGCAAAAATTGTGGATTCGACATTTCCTAAAAATTATAAAATGACAGCATCAATCAGCATATAAAAGAAATTTGTATGACCGATGAATTAGTAAAATGACAGCGTCAACAGCATATAAAGAAACACATTGTATTAAGATGTTTACCAGGTGGCACTTCCCCCAACAAGAATAGCAAGGATGTTCAAAAGAAGTCCGAAAAGTATTGGAAAGTCATCAGAACACCTGGCTCATATTACCATATGTGTGGACATACCCGGATGCTAGAAAGATATTGGGACTTAAGAATTCCACATGTGCGATGGAAAAAATTGAACACATGAGCATATAGACTTAACCTAGAGATTTTTTTTGTTGGAATTTTTCCTGAAATATTAATTAAAGATTAGAAATACCTGATTTGTAAATGTATTAACAGCAGCTAGATTGTATGGCTATAAACTGGAAAAATGAGAAATACCATTACAGGAGAGATCATTAAAAAAAATATTTGGAATGTGCTGGAAAAGGAGTAGATTGACATTTGAAATTCGAGAAACAAGAAGATAAACCATTTACAAAGTGTGGGATCTATTCATCAGTGGTAGATGATAAAATATAAGGGAATGGAATGTGTAGATTTTTAGAAAATAATAAACATAAAGACACGTATTTTTTCTTTTATGATATTTACAAAATATTCTAAGATAATATGGAGGACCAATATGAAATGTTATAAAATAAACTAAGTAAATATGATTATTTTATAAAACATTGAATGAATAAAAGTATTAGTCAACAATTGATAACCAAGATATTAATGTACTTGATATTTGATTGAAAGTATGAGAGATATAAATGTATTGTAATAGAAGATACGAAATGGTTGCACAAAAAAATGTAAATCAGCCGGCACACTGATATATATATATGAAGATGGTTATGTTTTATGTTATGTTTGTTTATGTTGTTTAAAATCAATAAAAAAAATTTAAAAAATAAATAAATATATACTAGGATATTAAACAATATAAATCATAAGATACAAGGCAAACCAAAAAAAGAAAAAAAATAATTTCATAAAAGAATTAAAGGGGGAAATAAATAAGAGGAAAGAATATGAGTAGGATATCGTAATACAGCGCCTTACTAGGTAGTTGACAGTTGGAAATAGTTGTTTAATAGATGATGGGCATCTGGGGAGTGAACTGTCCTTGTGTCTAGTTCTTTGGCATGCAATGCCCGTATAACAGGGGTTTTCCAAACTTATGCAACCTTTAAGATTCTGGACATCAACCCCCCAAGCTGTGAGGAATTGGGAGTTGAACTCCAACAAGTCTTAAAGTTGCAAAGTTTGGGGACACCTGCCCAAATACTGTTATCTTGATGAAAAGAAATTGAAAACAGTTTATGTCCAGATTGAGGGTCTGTAGACATTTTCACAGCCCTCTTCCAGCTTGTGCAGTAGAACAGTTCCTGAATGCAAGGCAGACTGGTGGCAATAAGTTTTTTCTGCAGTTCTAACTAATCCATTGAAGTCTATGTCGGTCCTATTTGGTTTTCAAAGAAGCCTAAAGCCCCTGTCACACAAGCACCAACGGATGGAAAGAGGAGCTAAATGGAGAGAAACACTTGCCATCCGTTGAGTTAATGGCGATGCTTCCATTTCTGTACTCACTGCCTCCATTTTTCATCCTCTCTATCCGTCCAGATTCCAATCTACTGACATTCATATCCACTCAAAAAGTTTTGAGCTGCCACAAAACTTTTTGAGCAGAAAATTGTATCCAACGCGTCCGGTTCTGCATCTGCCAACGCCTACGGGGAACATCCGTTCTACATCCGTCATCATCCGTTATGCATCCGTATATCCGATAGGTATCCCACTCCGCATCCGCGCAACCGCATCTGTCCAGCAGAAAACGGACACAGGGAGGAAGTGAAATGGACGCGAAAACACACACAAAGCGTAAGAGCACGACGCGAGACAAGGATGGAAAGCGATTGCAGGCTCGCATAGAAAGCATTAAAACAGAAAAAACGTTCACAGAGGGATGTATTTCGGATATTTAGGATGTTCTGCAGGATGTTAGAGGATGCAAAAGGCACCAAGTGGAAAACCTATATTCCTATAAAAGGGGGAGGAACTCACCTGGATCTCACTTTCAGTCCAGCAGCCCTGCGTGAGACCTCTTCAGCCTTCATCTGGCTCTTGCTCTTCCACAGATCCAGTCATCTCCCACCATGGATCATCACCACACTCCTTTGGTAGCCACCATCTTCTACAAACCCAATCGAAGCCAGTCTACAGACTACTTTCACCTTTCACACGAAGAAAAGGAGGGGCAAGAAGTGTCTGGGTCGAAGATGGATCACCAGAAAAGAGAGTACGACTGTTAGTAACAAGCCTACTGGTGGAGTGAGGAACAAGACCTTCGTGCCATTCCAGAACTTCATGAGGATGCCTCCACCATGTTTGACGAAGTTGTGGATGGCTGAGGACGAAGTTGACCAACAGAAGCACCAACTTCCGCCCAATCCAGGACCCTGGGCTCAATGGCACTTGATCTCTGCGCCACCTGGCCTCAGGGCCATGTAAAACAGGGAGCATGCAGTACGGCTGGAGGGTGCCACACAATACCATCCAGCATTGTGGGCAATAATGGTGGCAGGCCATCATCGAAGGAAGTACCTGGAAGCTACTCTCCCAGTGCCCCTCCCATGAAGAAGGCTGGAGAGAAAGTTGCAGTACATGGTATCAAAGTGGAACGTTCCTCACACCGTTGAGCCATAGATGGCAAAGCACATGGCCTGCAAAGCTCCACCAAATCAGGGTCCATTATTTCAATACAAGGGCTTCTTCCAAGCATCATCCTCTTTGCCAAATGGGTCGATGCTGACTACAAGTTGAACTACATTATGACTAATTGATGCTTCGGCAACGGTCAGCTCAGATGCCCAGGTATACAATGCCAGTCACCTCAAGGAGGCTGGCACGCAAAACCTCATCATGGGCTTCCCAGATCCCAGGACCCCCCTGCCCAACGACCACACAAGATGCTGCGCCTACTTCATCGTGGGATGACACCTTCTCCCTCAGAACCTACCTCATGAAGCCCGACACCTCCAAGATGCCTCACCCGTGAAGAGAGGATGCTTCAACTACAGGCTGCCAGGGCAAGGGGTGTGGAGAACGCGCTTTGGCACCTGGCCAACAGGTTCCAAGTACTTCTCCACCACCATGCACATCGCCCACAGATCGTGATGAGGAGGATCATGGAAGCTTGCTGGCATTCCTTTACACAAACTCATGTGCACCTGCTACCCAGTTTGCAGAAACAGCTCCGTGACCTCCAACAAGGCAGATGGGGACATGAGCCTGCGTGAATGGAGGCAAGGCGAAACCTGAGAGAAACTGTGGATGTGCAAGGCCCCAACAAAGCTTCACGGAAGGGAAGAAGCAGCAAACCTCCTGAAACACTGTGCAACTCCCCCAGCTGGAGCAGTGGAGTGGCAAACAGGATGATAGATGCTTAATGGATGCTTCCTTCAGCCTGTCTCATCAGCACGGATGCAGATTGTCGATGTATGTTGAGTGGTCCTACAATGAACAGGGCATTTAATGAAGAGTTGTTTTATGTGAAATGTTTGTGATCAATGATTAAATTTTATTGAAATGAAGGGCCATAGGTTGTGGCACCTGGGAGGGTGGACCATACAGTCCCACTATGCTTGCACTGGATTTAATCTATCCCACAGCTATTACCCATCCCAAAGGCTATTTACCCATCCCACCAGTACCTAAACCCATCCCACAGCTATTACCTATTCCAAAGGTATCCCTGCCCATCCCACAAGCATACAAAAGGCTTAAACCATTTCTAAAGTTTCCTACCCAAGACTTTATTTAATAAAATAAATTGAAGCAAGTGTGTGAAGCAAAGATAATCATTAAGAAATAACAAGCTGCTTAAAAGAAAAATGGACCCAAGTGTCCCAAGCAAAGATAAAGTCAACAGTAAGCCACCCAGTCTCTGGCATTCTCTTGGTTACTCTGAGGCCGGTGCCCAGTCTAGGGTAATGGTCCAGGTGCTGGGAGTGGCTGCTGCTGGAGTGCTGTCTGAGGCATCATTGGGTGCCTGCCCCGAGAGGACAACAGGGTGACAGTGTGTGAGGAAGCTCTCAGAGAGCTCGCTCAAGTCCTGTGGATGTGAGTGCCCCTTCCTCCAGACATGGTGCAGCTCCCAATACCAATGACAGAATTTCTGAGGCCGGGCTGGCTTGGGTGGAGGGAAGTCAGTTGTAGTGGGGATGTCTGGTCTGCACCCTGAGCGAGGTGAGAGCTGGATGCATCTGTGGCATGGTGCATCTGTCAGGCGCATCGCGTGGAGTGGTGCATCTGTGGCATGGTGCATCGGTGCATCAGTGGCCATCGGTGCATAAGTGCATCGGTGGCATCGGTGGCACCGGGTGGCGTCTGATGAACCTGTGCCTGACTGGGAAGGCTGCCTGTGCTACTGGAGCTCTGGAGCCATAGCCTTGGTAGGTGAGGGCCTGTTGAAAGCCTTGGAAGGGCAGTAACATCACCTGGGTGGAGAGGAGCAGACCTGGACTTGGGTGGAAGCAGTTCAGCTGGCTCTGGAGTTGTGAAGAAGGACCGGTGATTCCTGTCCTTTATCACCTATACTGTATTCCAACATGTTCATGAGGGTTCTGTTTGACGTAGTGAGGAAGGGCTTGCGGTGACGGTGGACGTCGGTGTTACCAGCTGAGAGAGGAGATCTACGCTGCTTCTGATGGTGTCCCTAAGCTCCAGCAGGACAGTGTGGCTCTGCCTCCTACGTCTGTCTCGCGCCTGCTTTCTGTGGACGGTGGAGCTGGGGTGATGTGAGTTGTCTCTGGTGGAAGTGCCCTCTCCTTGCTCCACTGCGTCAGGGGTCCTCCACACATTTCCGCCATGGTAGTGCAGCTGTTCGGGGGTCTCTGTCGTGCACCTCCACAGAATACCATCTCTCCTTT
>BHFT01072483.1:0-19224 GCA_004320025.1 Laticauda laticaudata
AGAGAGAGATGATAACGGGCAACAGTGAATTAATACCTTAATGAATCTTTCTCTAGACTATGAGCAACCTGCTACAGCTAACTGTAGTGAGTCGGTGCAGAGTGTCCACTCATATGTATGCACATGTGAGCGTACATTATCGGAGAAGTATGACCGCCACTCGTACCAATCTTTCTGTGTGGAATTGTGTGCTTATAACTTGCCTGCTTCCATAAGCAAGCAGTGGGTGGTGCAAGTGAATTAGCAAATGAAGTAGATCGGTCAGGCAGTTGAGGCAGCTTCAAATCCCACCAGGCTCAAGGTTGACTTAGCCTTCCATCCAGTGGGTGGGATTCAAAAATTTTACCACAGTTCTGTGGCAATGGCTTTGTGGGCCATGTTAGGGAAGGATACTGTAAATCTCCATTCCCTCCCCACTCCTAGGGGAAGGGTTACCACTGGTTATCCCGAATTACTGAAAATTTTCGTTACCGAGTTTTCTCCCAGAACTGGTCAGGAACCTCACTTGAATACCATCTCTACTACATCCATTCTGAGTGGTAAAATGAGGGCTCAGATTGTTTGAGGGCATAATGCTGACTTCTGCAACCCACGGAGGCCTTCTGCGAAACAGGCGAGTATATATAACCAGGCTACATGTTGAGAGTTGATGTGTATATAAGTTAAGTGCTTTAGGTTGCTAATAGTAATGGAATGTGTTTCTATAAGTCATCTTGTAATATATTATGAAAACAGATTCTCTGAAGCACGTTGATGACGTAAGTCGGGCGGTAGAAGTGGAGAGTACACACTCACTCTATGTATGTCATCAGGCATGGGACAAGAATAAACATATTAACTACAGATTGATTTTCGCTTCATCGGGAATTTTTTTAGCTCTCTCCTCTGGATCATGTACATTTCTTATGTCTAGAGTGCTGGTGACTGGGGATCGCGGATGGACGCACTGATAGCGTTGAAGAGCGAGTGAGTAGATTTAATTCGGCGCGCAGAACGACAACTTCATTTAATAAAGAAGTATCTAAAGAAAATACATTATAAATGGAGCAGAAGGGGCGACAAGTAAGATGTGTAACGAGGAATCTCTGGTCCTTGCCTAACTATTTTTCTTCCGGCCTGGACAGCCTCGCTGCAGCTTTTTTGTGGCCCATAGGTCTACTTTTTGCCTTTTTACTTGGGCCCATTTTGCCTCCATGGCCTCCTGCAGCACTCTGCAAGCTGAAATGGGGCCAACAGGGGGGGACCATTGAGACCGCTCTGGAGCAGGCAGACCTCAGAGCCTTACGATTAGTATGTGCTGCAGAAGGCATCATGGCCTGGATCCTTTTGATATTTCCCAGGAGCCAGAACCCCATATGGGGGCCACGATTAAGCACCCCTGCAGGTACATAGATCCAGCCCGACCATGGGCTCTTGAGTTTGGACGAATCCCACCGTCGTAGCGGTTACGACTACGGGAAGAAGAAGTATAAGTACGTACATCTAGGGTATTGGTTAATCATATCTCGAGTGTGTTACTTTGACGTTCATGAAAGTATCTCCCACTTCGTTCGAAGTAGATCCAGCGCCTGTTTGTGAGAGAGAGTAATCTCTGGTGGCTTGAGGATGGCTAAACGTCATGGCACGTCTTCCTGCTTGATGAGCGTCGTAGCGTCTTTCTAATATTAGAGTTCACAGGCCAGCAGAAGTAGTTTAACAACCATAAGATAGAGTCATAGTCTTCTGGAGTATCTTGTCATAAATATGTGGCATTCCAGGATAAATGGAAGAAGAGAATTCCTACTGGGAACCAGTATGGGCACAAAGTAGTCGCCTGTAATGGGATCTGAAGGCGCTTCAACCAAAGGCTCTTATCATTGAAGGCAATGAAACTGAACACCCGTACGCCTAGGATATATAGAGTCATCCTTAAAGATTGTCTGATTTTTAAATGTTTAAAAAAATGTGCGGTAGATCATCTTCCTATACTTGGGTGGCACGTCCCTGTGGATCTTCGCGGGGAAGAATTTCTGGAGTCTATGCACATCGAATAATCTTGTGTCTAATGCTAGCACACGAAATAGGCAAAGACTGTCTTTCAATAGAACATAGATTTAAATACGAGCCGTGAAAGGGAACCCGTAGTGCTCCGGAGATCTCTTCGTCTAGGGTCAAAATTCCCCTACTGTTAAAAGAGGCAGTCTGAACCTTCCAACACATATCAATCGCACTAGTCCAGGGGTGCGTGGCTAAACCGCTTTTTTCGGGCTATCCTCATGCTGATTGTCGTTGTGCACATGTTCGCGAGGTTGCATGCAAATTTGCGTGCCAGCAGCCGCAGATAGGCCAATTGCGGCTGAGGCGCCTGCCCAACGCCCTGACACATGGTTGACACAACGCCCCTCAGTCGCACGACGAAGGCACGCCATTTCGCGCTTGCTGAAGCGATACTGGGGAGTGCAATGCAGCATACACCGTCATCCGTGGACATGCCCCTATCTCGACACCCTGCGCGATTACGCACACACAGAATAACCCTGCACAGTATCAGTTGTCAGGTAGCGGCGGCAACTGTACATATGCACAAGTGGGCTCTTCTGGGCAACTCTCCTCGCGTGCCGGGGGAAATAGCTCTGTGTGCCAACTTTCCAGCATGCGTGGCATAGGTTTCGTAACATGGTCCCTAGTCAAGTGATTGGTCGCACGATCTTATTTTGGAAACATCCAGTAATGGAGCCACCCACAATCTTGGGGAAGCAAGCCCTATTCCATTGATTAATTGTTCTCATTGTCAGAAATTTTCTTCTGAATTCTAACGGCTGGGATTTCCTTTTTTAACAAGTTCCACCCATGACTTTTTGTCCTGCTCTCAGGTGCTTTGAGAATAAATGTCCACATGCTCCCTTTCTTCTCTGGGTGATAGGGGCACTGCTGTCCAAGTACGTACGCAGAATGGAACAAAGATAGTCTGTATGACTTGAGGTCATCAAGGTAGTACAGTCCTAGGATTGGGGCCAAGAAGGGCCAGTGGTGAGAATTGGGTTCATGGGAACCAGTCCAAAGAAACTCGGCGCAGATGAGGCCGGCCAAGACAATTAAAGCTAATGTCCATTGCGCTACGAAGCCGGCAGGTAAGCCTGCTGGTATTATATATATGGGGCCTGGCCGCGCTTTGACAGTCCAAGTGTGATCGTGTGTATACTGATCGGTGTGGGCTAGTTGTTAGGTGTGGCAACACGTTGTGCACGGTCTGAGGCCAGATGACACCTCGCGTCTTCTTTTCCCCGGAGTCGAAGTCATAGTAATCATGTAGTCACCTCCCTGGGAATCTTTCATATTATTCTTCGTAATATAGGACAAGACATGAGCGTCAGTATATCTGCCGCGTGTAGGGCCTTGGGATTTCAAAATGTTTATGGGGCACATGGTAACTCTTTAGCCCTTGTAACAAGACACTATTATTAATCTTGTTGATCTTCTATATAGCTTATAGAGAGAAGATGCATATGTAAGTATGATTTTTATTGTTTTTTATTTTTATTTTATTTGTCAATCGCTTACCACTATAGAGTAAGGTAGTAAATTCTCGGAATAAACACATAGTTGAGTAGTAATAACTGCATAGTGAATGAAATAACCATACTTAAAAATGAAGGAACAATATGGGACAGGGATGGTAAGGCACACTTTGTTTGGTGGCGCTTAAATGCACGACCCTACAGAACCTCTTAAAGAAAAGGGGTGAGGGCGAAGGACAGATAGAGCAGTCTATAGGTGGTAAAAAGGGCGGGGTTTGGGGAAGAAATCAACAGAAGTCAGGTAGAGTATTCCAGACATTGACCAGCGGTCCTGTTGCTGAAGGTGACTTCGTACAATTCAAGTTTTGGTGGCAATTAACCTTGAGTTTGTAATCTATTGTCTTGCTCTTGTGTTGTTATGGTTGAAGTTGAAGTATTCCTTGAATGGTAGGACATTGCAATGTATATAATTTTATAATACTGAGATCTGTTAGATAGACCAAAGATGGCGAACACTCACAGGTTTTCTAGGAGTCTAAGAGGCAATAAATGGCGAGAGTAATTTTGGCAACGAGTAAGGAGTGGAGAATTCTTACTTGTGACAATATTTCTGGGGACTTTCCCTCAACTGTGTTAAAAATCAGTATATGTACATGTGGGTTCCAGACTGAAGAGCTGTGTTCAAACGTATTAGTCTAGCAATGTTTTGTATGCTTCTAGTTAAGTAAGTGCGGATAATTCCAGAGAAAAAAGCTAACGTAGGATTTAAGTTAAACACTCCTTAATGCCTTTTTTGGCTTATGTAGTTACAGTGTCCTCTAGCCTGTAGTAACATGTGTGGCATTCATATGTTTGCACTTGTATCATAGTCAACTAAATACTGTTCAGGAAGCATTTGATACACTTTTATCACTCACGTATAATCAATGAGACTATATACACTGTCTCCTCAGACCTTTGAGGACACGTACAGGGAACAAGAGTTAAAACTTAGTTCACTTTACTACATTGTATATTAGTATTGTGTTTAGCCATGCAGCCCTCTTTGTAAAGCAGGAATATCTGATCTGAATTGTAATCTTGGATCGCACTTCATATCTATATATATTAGTGCCTATTTAAATCCATTCTGTCTGATCTGACCAGGCATCCTGAATAAACAATCACCACTCTTGTTTGAATGAGCATAATAAAAGAGCCGTGTATCCAGACTTCTGTAACACACTCATCCCGAGAAACATTCGTTTCATCCTGGTCGTTTTTCATACACTTTCGCTCCCGTATCATGAAGGTGCCTCTATAATGCGGGATAGCAAGATACGCATTTTGGTGACCCCAACGTGATTCCCCTAAGGGGATCACGTTGCGACACCTCATATCTTGCCCGCTCGATGGGAGCTGTGCATCGCCAGGCCTGAAGCGAATTGGCCATTCATCGGATTGAAACACGGTCTCGACTGTAAGTATGGGCGGAAACTTTTCTCAACAACAAGACAGAGCATCTAAGGAATTGAGGGAGTTAGTCCGGCTTCTTCTTCTAAATATTCTGCTAATTTAAAGGGCCGCCTGTAAAAATGAAAACCTATTGCTACCTTATGACTTATGTGTGGCAACCATTGTCCCAATTATCCAGAGAAAGGGTCCTTAAAAATCTCCATTTGGCAAAAAATTGGTGACTATCTCAATATCCCCCTCGGCACCTATTGAGGCATTTTTGGTCACTTGCGAGGAAAATTATGGAGGCTTTAAAAGTCCAATTCATAAAATAGAAGCAGAAAGGTATTTGAATCTCACCCACCAAGTTAATGTAACTTTTTGTCTTCAACCTCTTGCTCCCAATGATCTATAAAATCATTACGGGAGCCTTCCTCCATCGCAATCCAACTCTTTTAAAATGTAAAGCCTCGCGTCCTCCACACCCTCCGCGAGGTGGGGAGGATGTGTAAAAGCCATTCAACAAAGCCCTTTTATGAAGGAGAAAATGGAATAGGACACCTGCAGCTGCCTCCTCTTTATCCTATCATACAAACTGGCAATCCTCCAGCTCTCGTATACCCCAATGTCAAACAAAAATGATAAAGGATTTAAAAGCAGCTTGCAAGGAAAAATGGTAAATTCCAATCTCGCTAACTGCCCTCGATGGCCAAAGGGCTCAATCATGGCTAATCAGTGCCACGAGTCCAAAAGAATAAACAGAAGAATAACCCTGCAATCATTCAAAACACCTTTTTTGAAAATCAGGGGAAACTAGGAAAACCGGGGCAGGCAGCCAGCCCACACGACAAAGGCTGCTGAAAACTTGCAACTTTTCTTCCTTTTCGCTTACGATCTTGTTGCTAAATGAAACTGTTACTTATCTTCCGGTGATTTTTTTTTTTTTTTTTTTTTTTTTTTTTTTTTTTTTTTTTTTTTTTTTTGCTGACTTTCTCTTTGTACGTCTTGTTTCAGAACCTTTTTCATATGCCTCCTAATATTCCAGTGCTAGTCTTCCTGTAAGGATTTAGCTGAACAAGGTATTCTTGCCTCTCCTTTTCTGCATGATCCCACTGTTTGTCTGATGTCGTCTGTCTGTAGCTAAGCTAATAACAGAAGTTACTAATAGAATGAGGGGGATGTTGTGGCAAAAAATTGTGCTTCTTAGCCCAACAACAAGAGCAACTCTATGCAATTGAAAAGACCCAATCAGTCAACCAAAACCTACGGTAACAATTCTTCATTGAATGGTCGCGTCCTTTCTTGGTCTTTTAGATACTGGATGCGGAATATTTCCGTCATCACGAACCGCTGAGTGGCCAAACCACCTGGCCGCAGATGTGGCACCAGCGGTGAGAGAGTGGGTGGGCTCCAGGAGACTCGGCATTAAGCAGAAAATGGGTAAAAGCCCATTCCCTGAAGTCTCAATGTGTTGCTTATATTAAACCAGCTTGTAAATTCACTTGTATATAATTTGGGCAGAGACTCTATGTCACAGTTAATGCACAACTTACCTCCACTATACCATGCTTCGCTTGCATTTGACTCACAATAACCGCTGATGTGGATGATCAGTGCGCCCTCCCTTCTATACAAGCTTGAAGCCTTACATTCTCTTGTTCAAGAACAATTAAGATTAACAGGTCATCTAGACCATTCTATTGAGTCCATATAATACCCCAGTTTTTTTTTGTTATTAAAAAGAAAAACGGCGCTTTGCGCTCCTTTCAGGATTTAAGGGCTGTGAATCGGGTCCTCCTTCCAATGGGAACCCCTGCAATGTGTCTCCAAATCCTAACATAATTCCTCAAGAGTTAGACCTTATCATATTGATTTAATAAAGAACTGTTTTTTTTTCTCCATTCCATTACATACCAGTTAGATAAGAAAATTATTTGGCTTTTTTACAGTACCAAACCTTAAATTAATCAGAGACCTACCAAACATATCATGGAAAGTCTTACCGCAAGGCATGTTAAAACAGTCAACAATTTTGTGGATTTAAGCCTTGCAACATACAGGGACAATGATCCCATTTTTTAGTCTATCATTACATGGATGATATATTGGTATCTGCACACTGGCCCAAAGGGCACGGTAAATTAAAAAAACTCTGCGTGCCGTGACTCCAATTCTAGGTAAAGCAGGTCTCACAATAGCCCCAGAAAAAGTACAATCCAAACCCTTTTCCTATTTAAGTTACAAGTTACTTGGTCTTCAGCTCTGTTGTCCTTCGCTTCCCCCCTCCCAACACTTCCCGCCGTAAAACCCACACTCCGTGTGGATCTTGACATGAACAGGTTTCCCCTACGGAACCTTAAAATTGGGGCACACGTCTACTTAAATTGGGTTTGACGCTACGGCTACATTAGACGCTGTTTCTCCCATGTCTTTTTAAACTGCCCTCACCACAAGGTGTACATGCCTGCACGTCCTGATGGATTATCATTCTCAATAAAGAGCAGTTGCAGCATTAAAAACGTTTCCCATAATCAACTGGCTAGACTCGAATGGGTGGGAGATGCGAGCTAATAGAGCAATTGCCCGCTTTAATCGAGATTGCTTACTAATATTAGACCGGTGTGTCAGGGAGGGACACGCAACAGCTGTTTATTATCGGCAAATTTCATCAAGATCAGGTCTCTGAATCTTTAAGGAAGGCTGCATTTGTCTCACACCGTACGCTCCACGGGACCACAATCACCTGCTAGAAAACCTCTGAATTCCGAGTTGGATACTTAGGTCGACAAAGATGTAAACAACTTCATGGGATGTGAGCCCTGTTTTCAATATTCAACTCCTTGCTCACTGACCAACGTGGGAAATGCGCATCTAATGGTGTAATTCAGGAGGTAACTACAATGAGCTTTAGGAAGGAATGGCCAAGGGCAAATCTGTCCTTGCCATTAGACCAGCAGGACCCCGTTTCAACATTTTCCTAAAACTCTCCCTTTTGAATGGCAGATCCCCCCTCTCGCAATTGTCTCCCAATTAGTGATGCACCTAACGCTTTAATTGCAGCGAAAAGTGGGGTGCGAAAAATGTATGGTGCTTGCGTGCATGGTCCAAGAGTGGAGAGTAGGAAAACTAGAAAGTTACCACGGACCCACTGCAATCTTCTGGACGCAAAGCAAGCAGAACTAGCTGGCATCTCTTGATTGCATTTCAACAGTTTCAAAAGCTCCTTTTAATTTAATAGTAGATTCCTTATACGTTTCTCAGATTTTGGAAAAATATTATATCAAGCCATTTATCTCCTAGCAAGATATCTGTCCTTTGTTAAAAGTTGATCTTCCTCTACAACAATGTATGTCAATAGCCGTCGATCATTCTTGATAGCACATATCAGGAAGCCATCAACCTCTCTTCCTGGTAATTACAGGAGGGAACAAGATTGCAGATGCAAGCTGCAGGCAAGCTGCCATCAGCGTAAATGCAATTTGCGTAATCTGACATTCAGCCCAAAGGCCATAGATTATTTTTCACCAAAATAAAAAGGCATTACAAAAACAATTGTTCTAACTCAGGCAGAAGCTGCTGCCATTATTCAACCAATGTGCCCCACATGTAGTAGCAAGGACGATTCCATTCCCATAGAGATAAATCCTAGAGGATTAAAAGCTGTGAAATTTGGCAAATGGATGTAACTCAGTATCCACCTTTGTGCCCCTTGGAAAATATTTGACACGTTTCCATTGATACATATTCAGGGTTTATTCTGGCTACTCCTCAAAAAGGGAAGAAGGTGTAAAACATGTCATCAAGTCTTCAATTCGTACCTTGCCTCGCATGGACGTTCCAAAAGAAATCAAAACAGACAATGGACCTGCCTACACACCGTGTTCCGTTGCTTCCTTCCAAGGACTTGCTGTGAACAGATGGGATGTAACTTCACAAGTTTGGATTCCTAGAAACAGCCAGGGCAGGCTATTGTAGAACCGAGCTCACTATCTCTGAAAACGTGCTATCTCTTGATATGATTATTCGTCGCGGAAAAACCCCCCTAAACCTCCCAGCCAATGGCAAAAATTTTTAACGCATTTGTCTTAACAACTTTTTAAATTTTTCGTAATCTGACTGGCATTCCTCCTTACATTAATTACGATTCGCTCTTCACGTCATTTTTTTCTTCCACCTCAACGCCCCTAACAAGACCTCTGTACATCTATCAGCAAATACTAGATCCCGCCTTGGCAGGGTTCCCGCTGAGCTTCTCACCTGGGGACGAGGCTACGCTGCGATCTTTGACTACCAGACAAACACACTAGCTGGCGTCCCTGGTCGGGCAGGTAAACCCTATCGTGGGAATTCCTCCGATACTCTACATTCTTAAACTCTTCCTGATAATTCTTGCCATATCCTCTTGTCAATTTCTACCTTATTCATATACCATACCTTTGTTCAAATGGTCATTGGACCACATTAGGAATTTCGGCTTTATAAAATTGTGATAGTGACTGTCCTATGTTTGTTGCAATAATAATCTTACCATAAATCTATCTCCTAATATTCAACCACACACTTCAACAAAAACCTATGTTCCCTGTCAAAAAGATTAATTCGTGTTAAAGCCACTCATTAACAGAAAGGCTATTATACTTTCGTTCCAGTGTGGGACGTTATAAAATGCTACCCATAGCTTCACCTGTCACTTCTGTTTATGTTTTACAGAAAACACTCTATCACTCGCTCTTTTGTTGCCTTCTTTACTCTTCCTATGGAAAAGAACCTTAAAATCTTCCTGTATTCAAGCTAGATATAGGGGACCTAACTGTCCTTTCTTGTATTATGGGTTCCTCCAACCCAACTAACATCCACCTTGATGAATGACCAAATTAATCTTCATTGTCAATTATTGATAATTATTATCCTTTTTCTACTAATTGCATTCCCTTCTCATCTCGTAAATGTTCTACAACTAAACTTTGTCCCACAGTTCCTCTCTCCTCTGTGATGCCTTTTATATAATCCGAACTCTGATCACTGTCAACAAACAACGCACCATTCAAAAGAACTTCCATGGATGACCGCAGAAGCCTCACAGGGGAAGAATAATAATATTACTTGATCATAAAAGACTTCAAGGCATCCGTTTAAGCTCTACAACAATTTTGTCTCGCACATAGAAGATTTTCTACCCAACCATTAATTCGCGATAGTTTGGCAGAAAGTTGTAGGCTTCCACCGCTTACAAACTCTTTGTAACTGCATTGGCAAGGACCATTAAATAAGTCACTTATATTGATATTGTATTAATAGGACCTTTTGTTTTAATAGAATATTGCAAATTTTTTGAAAAAAATCAATTATCCTCCAATAACTGCTAATGTTAATGTGTTATTGCAAAGCTCATTAGTCCTTAACACCGGATGAAAAAATGACATTGCTGAATTACCAACTCCTTGACAACCGCTGACGCTGACGGGTCGGCACTCACTGCCTAATGACTGGACGATAGAACATTTCCAGAAAAAGGTTCCTGTCTCTTGGACAGGAAGAAGATGCGTCATAAAATAATAAAAAACAGCAGGAGAGATTAGTAACGTGTGCGATTCATATGTTTGCAACTTTGCTATCATTGCAGACTCTATATTTTCAGCAGTTTGATACATTGTATCACTCACGTATAATATTGAGCTTCTGCCTCCTCAGTGACCTTTGCAGACACGTACAGGGAACAAGAGTTAACATCTGTAGAAATACTTACTCTACATTGTACATTAGTTTGTTTTAGCAATGCAGCTGTTTAAAAGCAGAGGAATATCCTGATTGGAATGTGTAATCTTGCGATCCCTGTCTGACCTGGAATTTTGCTTATCTGACCTAATTCAACAATCATGTGTATTCTGTCTGACCTGGACTTGACCTAGGCTCTGAATAAAACACATACCCTCTTTTGAATGAAGCATAATAAAAGAGCGGTATCCAGACCTTCTGTACACCCATACCCGAGTAACTTCGTCTCGCTCCTGTCGTTTCTTTCTCCTTTCGCTCCCTATCATGAGGTGCCCATCTAATGCGGGATAGCAGATACCGCACTAGCCACTACAGATCTAGATCTAGATCTAAATCATTAAAGATGAGTACTCCAAGGTCCTTATCAGAGTTCGGATCATCAAGGTCTTCACTATTCAGCTTGTATTTTATTTTCTGGGTTTTTTTTTTGTCAATATGTAATATGTATCATATAGGTATTACAGACAGTCCTGGAATTACAACTGTTCAAAGTTACGGCACTGAAAAAAGTGACTTATGACCATTTTTCACTATTGTGACCATTGTGGCATCCCCATGATCATGTGATCAAAATTCAGATGCTTGGCAACTGACTCAGACTTATGACCATTGCTATGTCCCAAGGTCATGTGATCCCCTTTTGCGAACTTCTGATGCAAAAGCAAAATCAGTGGGGAAGCCAGATTCATCTAACAACTAGGTTACTAATTTATTAACTGCAGTGATTCACTTGGCAGGAAAGGTCGTAAGATGGGGCAAAACTCACTTAGCAAATGTCGCACTTAGCAACGGAACATTTAGCATCATTTGTGGTCATAAATCGAGGACTACCCATCGTGAAATCGAGTAACTTATTCCTGAAACAGATACAGGTAGCTCTCAACTTATGATGGGTTGCTTAGCAACTCTTTGAAGTTCTGACAAACCTACCTGGGAATACGTATGAGCTGGATATTATTAAGTGTTGTACCTTATGATTCTTGACTCTTGGCGAATGTATCTTCTCTTTTATGCACAGTGAGAGCATTTACACCAAGACAAATTCCTTGTGTGTCCAATCACACTTGGCCAATAAAGAATTCTATTCTATTCTATACTGATAGATACTTTGAGGGGCTGCCACAGAGAGGAGGGGGTTAACTTATTTTCCAAAGCATCAGAAGTCAGGACAAGAAACAATGAATGGAAACTAATCAAGGAGAGAAGCAGCCTGGAATTGAGGAGAAACTTCCTAACAGTGAAGACAATTGACCAGTGGAACAGCTTGCCTTCAGAAATTGTGGGTGCTTCAGCACTGGAAGTTTTTAAGAAGAAACTGTACAATCACTTGTCTAAAATAGTATAGGGTCTCCTGTTTGAGCAGACCTCCAAGGTACCTTCCAGCTCTTTTCTGATTCTGATTCTGGATTCAAAGTTCCAACAGTCACCCCTGCATGACCAAGTTTAATACAGTTTTGCCAATAAACTGCATTTGTTTCTGGTTTTCAGCAAAACTATGACCATAGCAAGCCATTGGTTTCCTTGACAACTGTGGTGATTTGCATTAATGACCATCATGAAAAATGTCATAAAATTGGTTTGGTCACATGACCAACCACCTTTACAATCCTCATGAGTTACGACTGTGATGAGTAGGCTCCACTGTAGTTATAACTTAAGGACTACCTGTAGGGGTATTTTTCTACAAGCCATTATTACAAAACACCCAGCATGATTAGACAAATGTAGTATCCTTTTTCCAAAATCATATTTCAGGCACTCTCCAGTCTGGGTAATCTAAAATGAAAAGATTTCTGCTCTTTTCTTTTTTAAAGCAATAGCCAAAATGCACCTGATGCTCATATGCAGAGGTATTAGCAGAAAACAAGTAAAAAAAAAGTCAATATGGCTGCTACAACCATGTGATCAAAGCTCTACCCCTTTTTCCGTGCATCATAAAAAAAGATATAGTCAGGGGTGGGATTCATTTTTTTTAACAACTGGTTCTGTGGGTGTGGCTTAGTTGGTGGGCATGGCTTGGTGGTCATGTGGCTGGCTGGGTGTGGCCAACTCAATATCACTCACATCGAGACATGCATCTCTTCGTCTGGTCTCTCATGATTGTGGGGATGCTGCAACAGTTGTAAGTGTGAAAAATGGTCATAAGTCACTTTTTTTAGTGCCATTGTAACTTTGAATGGTCACTGCACACAAGCAAAGTACCAGCAAAAGAAGGGAAAAAAACTCCAGAGAAGTTCCTGAGACAGGAAGTCTAGTCCTGCCAAGAATGTAAAAAGGGTTAACGGAGAGGCAGTTTCTGTAAGCAACACCAGAATGTTTCCTTCCTGCCTTTCTTACAGGATTAGTCCAATGATTTCTTCTAACAACCAGTTCTCCGAACTGCTTAGAATGTTAACAACCAATTCTAGCAAATAGGTGCAAACCTGTAGCTTTGATTACATGGTTGAGGCCATCTTGAACTTTTTGGATTGCCTTGCATACATTCCTGCTGTGTGGACAGAAGCATCAAATACCTCTTGGGAATCGGAAAAACATTATCAATATCATTCCTTCCCAGAGTTTCTGGAGGTTCTATGCTCCTGGCAACATGACTGAACTGCCAATGTGCATATGATTAGGAAGTGCACAGGAGACAGAAGAGGAAAGTGCGAAGAACATCATGTGACAAACTTACTGTTGCAAAGAGAACACATGCAAAAAAAAAAGCTTATGCTCATAGATATATAATAAATCATGCGGGCAATCGAACTAACACATTGATTATTTGTGGTTCTCCTTCTATCATTGAGGTGTCAGACAAGAATCAAAGGAACATGCAGTATCCATATTGAACACATGCCAGTGGGATCTAATTCAAAAGAACATGAGTTTCTGCAAAAAAAAAAAAAAAGAATAAAATTAGTATACAAGATAACTTGTAGCTTCTGGGGATAACAGTAGTGCTACTACCAATTTTCCCCTGTTTGTATAGCATGCAGTTAAGCAGGTTAAAGCAATTTAGAAATATGGTATAAAACCCCCAAAGGCCAAACAGTTATCTCTGAAGTCCAAGAAGGAAAACTGTTAGACGTGAGCAAAATGTTGGTTATCATGTATAATTTAATCACACTGAGAGGTAAAAACCATTCCATCAGGCAAAAATACAGATGTGACCATTGAAATTGAAAGTAAGTTATTACTGAAAGTGTCATAACTTTTTAAACATTTTTTTAAATGTGCCTTTGAGTCAGTTTTGACCTTTGGCTCTATGGCTAGACAAATCCCTGCAGCACAATGTTGGTTATCATGTATAATTTAATCACCCTGAGAGGTTAAAAACCATTCCATCAGGCAAAAGCACAGAAGCGATTATGGAAATTGAGAGTTAGTTATGAGTGAAAGTATCATGGCTTGTTTAAAATTTTGTGCCTTCAAGTCAGTTTTGACCTTTGGCTTTATGGTTGCCCTATAGTTTTCTTGGTGACATTTTGGTTTTGTCCTTGCCTTCTTCTAAGGACTGAGAATGACTTGGCCAAATCTCTAGCCTTGTCTCCAAGATGGGACTAGAATTTAAAATCTTTATGCTTTCTAGCCCAATGCCTTTAAATCCTATACTAGTCTATCTCCCTCTATCCCAAAGGTGCTTTTCCAAGAGGCAACTGGACTTTCTGATTTTCCTTTGAAGAGGTTTCACTTCTCACCCAAGAAACTTCTTCAGCTCTGACTGGTTGGTGGGGAATTCCAGCCAGAGCTGAAGAAACTTCTTGCATGAGAAGTGAAATGTTTTCAAAGAAAAATCAGAAAGTCCAGTTGCCTCTTGGAAAAGCACCTTTGGGGCAACCATGACCTGGAAGGCTGAGAATCTTCATAGACATCTAGCTCCCACTACAATAATATTCCAGCAAGGATTAAAATATCAAGCAATTCCTTGATTAGATTCCCCAAGGTCCTGATTCTGAACCCAGAAGGCCACTATTTCTTTAAGAATATTAGGGCCATGCATGTTTCCCAAAAAAGGCTTTGAATATTAGCAACAACATCTCTCTCTCTCCTCACTGAAACAACCATGCGTTCTTCTGGATACATGTAAACCTGAAAACAGAGATCCCTCCTGTCGGGCTCTGGGCATTTGGAGCTTGACAGCTTTGTACAGGTTTGATAAGGAGACCACGGCTGTGTACCTTCCCAGCTAAGATCTACTTTAAGAATTTGAGAAAGCTGCAACATCTTTTTTTGGCCTCAGAGAAAAGGTGGTTGCTTGAATGATGATGTGATACTCTTCTCATATTCATGTTGGGTCTAAAATACTGTATTTCCTATTAACCATTTTTGAAGCCTGAACTACTCTATGCAGTGGCACAGTGGTTAAAGTGCAGTTTTTGCAGGCACATTCTGCAATATTTCAGGCAAACTTTGCCCTCAGCCTGGAGTTTTATCCTGACAGGGCTCAAGGTTGACTCAGCCTTCCATCCTCCCAAGGTCGATACAGTGAGGACCCAGATTGTTGGGGGAAATATGCAAATTATGCTTACATTGTAAATTGCCCAGAGAATGCTGTAAATAGAATAGAATAGAATTCTTTATTGGCCAAGTGTGACTGGACACACAAGGAATTTGTCTTGGTTGTGTCAGATCCGGAATTACCACAGACTTTGCCAATTTGATACTTTCCTAAATAAAAGAAATTGTCTTGGAAGATGGATTTGTTCTTTTCTTTTTAAATGGATTTCATCACTTGGAAACCTGACATCGAGTTTGACACCCCTGCCATAGCGTACAGCTGTCACAACAGCTGCACACCGACTTGATATTGTCATTTAAGTTATCCACTTTCTTTGCCTGTCAGTCACTCTAGACTTAGACACTCCCCCCCATTTTTTGTATAATGAATAGTATTTGTTATTTGAGACTTACATGAATGTGATTAAAAGTCAAGGTACACTGAGTGCTATCTAGATACTATCGCTCACTTGATATCTCTGAATAACTCTTCTGGTACCTTCATAGATGACATTTTAAAAAAGCCATGTAGAAATTGTGCAGGAAAATAATTTTATACTATTACTATCTGGAATTGACCACTGAAATAATAGTGAAACTATATCCCAAATGAGATTACCTATCCAAAAAGATACATATTTTTTTAAAATCAATTTTATTAAATATAAACATTAAAAAAACAGTGAATGTAGTATTTCTTCTTTGACATACATTTCTGTCCAATCTTTTAACAGTTAGAAATAAAGAATAAAAAAGTTAATACATTTATATGCATATATACATTTTTGTATATCATTTTTCCAATTTTTTTTATATTCCTTTTTAACACTTCTCCACTTATTTTAATTCTATGAACATCCTTTTATGTCCCTCCATTTATAGAATTTGTTCCATATTTTATAATATTCTAGTTCATCTCGCTCCTTCAAATCAAGTGTAAGTCTATCTAATTTGGCGCATTGCAGTATTTTCCCAATCAAAGCATCTTCACTTGGATCTCTCATGCCTTCCAGTTTTGGGCAAATGTTATTCTCGCTGCTGTAATTATGTGTAGAATTAAATAGGTATCAACTTTATTTACATTCCCCTCCATTGTTCCTAATAGAAACATCTCTGGTGTGTACTGAATTTCAGGTCCTGTCATTTTTCAAAAAGATGCATATTTGATAGTATTGAAAAAACTCTGTGGGTTGATTAGCATCACTCACTGAATTCCCTGCTCTGGAGAAAGAAGTTAACAATTACCTTCCAGCTCTCATTTTCTGGAGTCAGATTATTATTATTATTATTAATTATTTTCAGAGTGTCTTTGATCCTTGATTACCACCTTTTGCAAAAGGCTGGTCACCCATCTTCAAAGAGGCACTCCTAGCCAACTGACCAGAAGGAAAATCTTCATTTACCTAATGAAAAGTCAAGTACAGAAATGGTCAGATGAGTTCTTCAAGAGACTGAGGGTGATAGTTATATTAATGGAAGATGAACAAGTGGGTCATTAACAAGTAGATAATTAATTACTTGAAATACAAGAAGGTGTTTTGAGGATGATGATATCTGATTCTCAAAAGTTGTTCAGATTTCCAAACTATCTCTATGTCTTCACAGTCTGGTTCCATGGTAATAAAAATATTTCTGTTTCATTTATCCCATGCTTCTTGTTTTTTTTTAGTCTCTTGAAAAGAGAGAAATATTTTTTTCTTTAGACAAATGTTTATTAGAGAGAAAGGAAGATTTAATAAAAGCCAACAATATGAATAATAAAAAATAAAATATGCTAAGGTTTTTGCAGAATACTGTGTAGCTCTTCATTGGAACAATGTTTTGACAGCAGTCATAGATCTTCATAATCTTTTCTTCTCACTCACTACCAAAGTTTGCATTTCTAGAGTGATGTTATAAAAAGTATGTATTATATATTATTCTGTTCCCAACTGAGCTTTCACATTTTATTTTATTACTATGTATATTTTTGTTTTTTTCCACTGGTAATAAAATAGGCAAACAGCTTACAAAATCTCATACCTTTTCAAAGAGAAATTCCTGAAATGTGCCTGACTCTTCTTAAGTTAAATGACTGTTTCTCCTAGTAAGTGAAAATAATAAATGGAGCAAACCTTTACACAGTTTTCTATAAACTGAGCAAAAAATATACAGGTTTTATTATAACAATTCTTCAGTGTCTAAATTAAAATACATTTGGGGAATTTCAAAATCCATCACTATCAGGACTAAACTATCTTTTGATGGATAGATTTTTATAAGAGTAGAAAACACCATTCCCTCAGTCCCATTCCCACCACCCACAAACCTCACAATACTTGATAATGGTGTAAGAAGCATTAATATCCCATATTGATGCCAGATAGTATTACATAAAAATAGAGGTTCAAGTTCATACTCATTCATAGATACTCACTGTGTGACTTTTGTTGTGGCCTGCCAGCCGCCAGCAGAGCTGGCGACAGACTCAGACAGTGAGGAGGTTGGGGAGGAACTTGGGCCAGTCCTGGAGTCTGGGGAAGGCTCTGATGGATGCCCTGCATTGGAAGCAGAGATAGGGCCAGGCTGCCCAACATTTCCCAGCTGAATTGGAGATAAGTGGGGAGGAAGAACAGCTGGAGCCTGTTCCAGATGTGCATATGTGTAGAGCTGTCAGGAGAGGAGAACAGTAAAGGAACAGGGGCTCCTCAGAAGACACATGTGGACGCTGAATAACCCCTCCCTGGAAAATAAATAGAAGCAAAAAGAGGAGTGGTGGTTGCAGGAGACAATTAGTTTATAATTCTTTCGGAAGATTTGCTTATCAGAGTTCCTGCCTTTCCAGAGACTCCTTGCCAGGCATTTAATTTGTGACTGGAAGCTCTGGGCCTGGCAACTATCCTAGGACTGATAAGGTCTGTTCTTGCAGTTAACCCTTGGGAGGATTATTGCTGGGACTTTTCTGTGTGTGAATGCCATTAATTCACAATAACTAAATAAAGAGGGGTTTTCTGGGACAAGCAGTCTGTTTCTTGTTTCTGCTAAGCCTGGGTCAGAACAACTTTGGGCCAGTCATTCTCTATCATCCCATCTAAAGCTACAGGACAAGGTTGGTCTTGAGGTAAAATTAAACAAGATTCCATATAAGCCTTCATGAACTGTAAGATAAAAGACAGGACAGAAATCAAATAAATAATTCACTTTCACATCCCTGATATTTACTGCTGCCCAGTTATTTATTGTTGTTTTACCCTATTTCTTCATGTTATAGTCATGGCTATCTCTTATGGCTTAGGTTTTATATAATTGTTTATATTTTACTACCATGGATGTGTTATCATTATTCAATGGGAGTGAAACTTATAACAAGCATGCTGAGAAAAAAAAGGGAGTGGGCTGAGATAGCAAGGATTTCCTCTATTACTTCAGCTGTGATAAATTGTTTTTTGGCAGCTCTTCTTTCCTAATAGTTGCATCAAAAGAAAGCTGCCCACTTTTTTCATATTGTATATATGTCAGAAGAGAGTCTTTTTCTGGATGCTATTCCTAGGGCATCTGTGGGGTGTAGGCAAGGAGAGACAGATGATGCAGCATGTAACACAACATCACAATGCATGTTTCATCACCCTGATCAAACTTCCAGATTCTATAGATGCCTCCAGGCATATCTTTCTCAGCAGTGAGTCTCCCCAAAAAAGGTTGCAGAAATGGAAAGGCAATTGAAGAAAATATAGAAATTTTTGAAAGAGTTGTAATATCTTCCATATAAGAAGACATTGCAAGTTGGGGGGGGAGGGGTTAGTCTAGAAAAACAAGTTTAGAGGACAGTATGAAAATGATAGAAGATTTGGAATAAACACAGAAGCATTCTTTTCCTTCTCTGACCATGGAGAGTTGGGAAAGACTGAAAGAAGCATTTCTTTCCCTGATGCATATTTAACCTGTGGGATTTCTTTTTTTTTTAAATTTTACAACATAAAACGTAAAACAAACATAAACAAACAAAACATAAAAACATCAAGTCATCTTCCATATATGTACATACAGTGTGCCGGTTGGT
>BHFT01072488.1:0-11878 GCA_004320025.1 Laticauda laticaudata
TACTAACGATGTATAGATGTTCCATGTACCTTATCTTTCCTCCCTCTTTCTGTTTTCAGCTGCAGCGGATGTGAGTTACAAGGATGCCCAGAGGATGCAGAGGGGATACAGCGGATGTTTAACAGATGATAATGGACATAGAACGTTTGTTGCTCGTATATGTCGCGGATTTATATTGTACACGGCGGAACGTCCATCCATTCTAAAGTTTTGTGCAGCTCAAAACTTCTTGCATGGATGAAATCACAGTGGACGGATGCTGGATGGATAGAGCGTATGAAACACGTATGCAATGAGTACACAATGGATGCATAGTGTTTTCCAATGGATGGCAAGATTTTTTTTATGTTTTACATCCTCTTTGCATCCGTAAGTGCAATGGGACCGGGCACTAACCTCCATCTAGGTAGTGGCTGCAATTGTTGTTTACCATACCCTGCAGGCACAACTGTGAATGAATTTATTTTTATTATTTAGTTGAATGTATTAGCAGCCCAATTCCAAAGGACTTCAGATAACATACAAACTTAAAAAAAACATAAATCAGTTTAGATAAGCAGCTGGGACTAAATTTTATAAACAGCAAAATCAAACAAATCACGAACAACAATTACAGACCTGGGACGAAAACCAAGTTTTCAAAGCTTTCTAGAATGCCCCCCCCCCAAGGACAAATGCACCCTTTTCTATGGGGGATAGGGGGGCAGTGTTGATGTTGTTTCATTGGATGGGGATTGCCACAGAGGAGGCTGTTAGGAATATGAAACACCTAACAGGTATTTGGGTTAGAAATCTATAAACCAGGATAGACATTTTAATACTGTCTCTTTAAGGGAATGCAAGAGCATGCAATTGGGTGTGGTTTCTCAAATGGCCATAAGATGGAGCCAGAAACCTGGGTTGTTTTAGTCTGAGTCTCAGCAGAGAAGAGACTGTATCTTTATTTCTTTCTGTTGTAAAGTATTGCTATTGCTCCATTTTTCCTAATTGACTGATATTACTGGATTTAATGTAAGTCTGATNGTATTATTCCAACACTACTCTCTATACGTCTCCCTGTATGCGCTCATTCTCCTAATGGGGAATTACCTCAACAGAGGTGACAATATTTTATAGAGGGGATCCAGAAACATCCACTTTGCCAGAATGTACAGGTTGGGTAGAAACAATTGAAAGCAAGCAGTCTTTCAGATATCCAGGTTTTCTGCCATATGGAGCTTGATAGGAATAACCAGCATCTTGAATTGCACTCAGAAGCCAACTGTCAGTCAATGAAGCTCACATAGCAGTGGTGGCACATGGGCATATTGAGAAGTACCCATTAGTGTTTACATCTTCACATTTTGAACCAACTGTAGCTTCAGGGTAGTCTTCAAGGGCAGCCCTTTGTAGAGCTGTTCTTAATAATTCAAGTGTAAGGTGACTGAAGCATAAGTAATTATCTGAAAGGCTTTCCAATTGAGAAAAGGGTACAATTTGCATATAAGTTGCACCTGTGTAAAGGCTCTCTTGATCATGGCTGCCACCTGCTCTTCAAGCAATAACTGAAAATTCAGAAGGATCCCCAAGTTGCATATCAGTCTGAGACTGGATAAGATCCAAGATCAAGGATAGTGACCCAAGGGATCCAAATAGCTCCAGCCACTCATTCTTTTTAACATTGAAATTAAAACTGTTCTTCCCAAAGAGATCCAAGCAGCCTCCAGACATTGGGCCAATATACTGGAAGCATCATGTGTGCTGCTCAGGTTTGAGATATAGAGCTGGGTATCATCACCATGCTGATGATACCAGACCTAGACCTGGAGCATGACTTCACCAGTGGTTTCATCCTGAAATCTTGATCTTGAACAGAAGAGGAAACAGTACCAAGCCCTGAAGAAACCCACACACAAGGGACCACAGCCACATTCTCTCTCCTTATCACTGTCAACACTGACTGGAAACATCTCCTAAGAAAAAAGGTGAACCACTGCAGCACAGAGCCTCCCATTCCTAAACTTCTGATCAAGACAGTACCTTTACTATACCAAACTGACTTTCTATACAGACCTATTCATGATAAAGTGATATTTAATAGAATTCTTTTTTGATAAAAGGGTAAAGAAGTATAAACTTAATTTGAAATGAAGTACTTAATACATTCAAATGTCTTGGACTTCAATATTCATCAGTCCTAAAGGAACCTGACCTAGAGCAAGAGATCCCAGACTCTGTCAACCAAAGCATCTGGAGATCATGATTTGATAATCATCACAGCTAAATATATGATCTCAGTACGCAAAAATGTACTTTCTAGGAAGTAAACTACTATTGCATTTATTTCTGAATAAAAAAAATTGCAGTTTTGAAACTTCAGGTGCCTATATCTGCTGTTTTTTTCACATGTGAACAATGAGATTTTGTATGGTTTCAATAGGTTTTATTTTCCAAAGCCATTTTCCAGTAAAAGCATATGTTTCAACCAACAAGCACCCAAAAACTTTCTAATGCTGTTTCCTATAATATTGGTGTTATTGGGAAGTAGGAATTCTTTTATAATCTCAAACTGAATGACTGCCAACTTTATTGACTGTTAAACAGCTTCTGTTTAGATGAAATGCTACACACATCAATATTTTCAAAGGAGGGTTTATAGGTACTGGTTCTTTCTGTAGCACACATTGTGCAGCCAAAATGATTAGTCAAATAAAAATTCTATAAATGGTCCAATTACTGTTCATGGAAATAATGGACTTGACACAACAGCCATGAAATCAACTAGAAAATTCCCACTGTTGGTGGGGAAGATAAATCAGAAGAAATGATACAGACATGTCTGCTACCATGTTGAAATAGCAGTGTATCTTCAATACATTTTTAAGCAAATAGATTAGGGCCATGCCACACAATTCCTTTAAATAACATCCTAGTTCCTGTAAATAACATATTTGCTTTTTAGGAGTATTTTAATGTTATTTTCATAGACCTATGAAATAACTGAGATTCAATATCAAAGCTATTGTATGACAGGTCCGGGAATAATGTCCCCAACTTGGGGAAAAAATTGACAAATTGCACATTGCACCATAGTAAGCCCCTCCTGTTTCCTTCAGATCATGTCACTCAAGAGTAAACACAGTCTCCCATGCACAAAACCACAACAATACATAAATACTACACAAGAGACAAGCACACACACAAATGCACACATACACATACAGACTTATAAATAGAAGTGTTTTTTCATTACTCAGAATTAAAATAGAGGTCTCCTCTGAGACACTTCTGGAAAAGGAGGTGCAACAACCACAAACAGCTGATGCTTTCTCTGCCTTAGCCATCTGTTTGGAAGACAAATCACTCCATCTCTTTGGGGAAGGAGCCAAAATTCCACCATTCTTCTCTTCTGCATCCCCATCTCAACTCCCATCAACTGCCTGATAGATGTGTTGTGGGATGAACAATTTTCTTTCTTTTCCTTTTGTGAGGAGTGGAGAAAATGTTTGTTGCTCCAGCATGGCCTTTCTCTCTTCTCCCAGAGGCAGCGATCTATTTATACTTTCATTCTGTAGTTTAAAATTTATCTTTACTATACCTACTACAGCAGCCATGTGCAACCATGAGAGCCCTTGGCTCGAAAATTGCTGGTATGCTCTCCTCTCACCATCTCAGCTTACAGGAGACTTAAGTATAAGACAAATGGTTCAAATCTCCTTTTCTCTTTCTATCTCCTTCCTTTGCAAAGTATCAGATAATTACTCACAATATGTTGTGGAGATAGAGAGAGGGATAAAGTTGCTTGCTACTGGAAGCAACCTATCTTATTTCATTTTTGCATGTAATGATCAACAGAGCAATATTTTTTGTTGTTTGTGGAATTGTAGTTGTCTGGGGCTGAATTTTTCCCCTTCCATCTTTTTTATTGATCAGTTGTGGAAAATTTTAAGGGTTCCCTGGATTTTGATGTCAAGTGAAATGACAAAGACTGCAAACTGTAGAGCTGAGAAGTGGAAATGATGATGTAATTTTCTTCCTAAAACTGGAGATAAAATTAAATTGTGTTGTCAGCATTTATGCTTTGAGCTGGAGGTGACTTGCTCTCTTGGTGAACTGAGAAAAATGGGCTTGGGGGTTGCCAATGTTCAATGCAGATTTTGCATCTTTGTAGTATCTTTAGGTGCTTTTCAGAAGATGGTCTCTGAAAAAAAAATCAATGTCTAGCGGGTTCATATAAAGAAAGAGTTGACTTTTGATAATTAAACCCCAAGCTGGGATGGATGTTAATAATAAATACAAGAAAAAAGATGACCAAATAGTTGAATTACAGATAGATGTAGCACATATATGTACTCTCACACACACTCCCATATACATTATTTGCTGCTGGTTTTTATATTGAATATAATTCAAAAATAAACTCACCCAATTTGCATTATTCAGTCATCTTTTAATTCTGCTGTTTTCACCTACATATGCTATATATATCCTAGATAATTCATAACAGATGCTAATTGCTCCATGGATGAAATCTGGGTATGCTTTTTTAGAAAAAGCTTTAACTGACATCAGTGAAATATTTGAATGCAAAAATATTAATGTTACTGTTCTTGTTTGACTGACTGACAATACTTATTATTTTATAGTCCTCTTTAACACATACTTTACTAGTACATGGGATTAACCTACTCGATATAGTCCACTGACTTTAATGGAGCTGGGACTGAGAATGGATCCACGAAACACTGGAGGTTATATTGCTGTGGGTTAAGGGTATAGCTTCAGTACAAGGCTTATGAATTTAATTATTTTTAATAAGCAAAATCTCATTGTAGAAAATGAGACCTTTGTTCAACTTCACCCCAAGCAATTCTGTATAATAAAATTAATTCTCCCAAGAACACATTGTAGAAAATAAAAAAAAAAGTTGATACATTTTTCTTTATCATAAATGAGTGCAGACTAAGAAGCTTCTACTTCTTTACAACCCTTGAATTAAAAAAGCAGCTCAGTATTACTTCTTCATAAAGAAGGCTGGTATTATGTTCTCTCTACTAAAGAAAGTAAGAAAACAATGGCTTCCAAAGACTTCCTTATTTAAGACACAAGAATTTGTGGCAGGGACCTCACTACAGAAAGCTACATTCCATTCACTCCTGCTCTGCTTTAACTTCAAGGGCCATCTAGGATGTAAAATTTCAGACAATCACTCCTGTATTACAAAGGGTTAAATGGCTACTTTTTAGTAGGTCATGAAATTTTACAGTCCAAATCTAGAGGCACCAGTTGAATATTGGTTTTCAAAGATGTTCCACTGTACTGCCTTGGAGTTTTCTCAACGCCTAATTTCATTATCCCTTCCCAAAACTGCCTGGTTGAGCACTTTTCCCTTGTCCTATATTTTTTTAAAGACCAGTTGAATTGTATGCCTGTCCTGGATTTTACTGAGTCCTTTAGTTGAAGACTCAGGTTATATATGAAACCTAAGGAAAACTGTTCGGAATGGTTCTTCTCATATAACAAAGTAAACTGAAAGAAGATTAGTTAACAGAACTCTATCATCTCATCAACTCTGGACTTCACAACCAAAACCTGAAAAAAATACAAACATGCTATTTAAAATGTTCTTTAGTTATGAGTTATGAAATCACAGAATGTACAGATTTTAAATGAGTTAAAAAATATTCTGACCAATCCTTTTTGACCGCTGCTAGAATCCACTACTACAGTGTACAGATTCAGTCTCTCTTTAAACACCTACAACCCACCACCTCATGGTCTGATTCACTGTCAAACAACTCTTTCACTTTGGGTTTTTTTTCCCCTGATTCCCAGCCATAATGTACTGGCTTATAATTTAAGCCTATTGTTTCTTGTTCTGTGGTCTATAGTTATTTGAACAGTCTTATACCATTTTCTACATGACCTTTCAGATACTTCTAGACAGCTTCTATATCAAATCTGTTCAATAAGAACAAGGAGATCACATGCATCCTGACAAACACACTCTGTCTAACAAAAACATCAAGTGGACTTCCCAACCACTCTATCCCAAAGCTCAGGAGAAGACTGGAACTGGAATAATTATTTTAGTCCCCGCATTTTTAAAAAGAAACAAACCTGAAACTTTTGCCTAATGGGTCAATGTGTGCTTGCCTTACATATAGTTATTAAAACATTTGTCAGTGGAAAAAAAAAGATGACACACATAATATGGTGTGCAGAGGAATTTTTGCTTGTGGAGTAACCTGGCTAAAGGAATAAAAGAAAGTTTTCCTGGGCCTGTAGAAAATATATGTTTATGAGTTTACTTTGCAATAAAATATAATTTACATGGGATATAATATTTCAGAAGTGTTCCAAACTTCAAAACAATTTTCCCTGGCCTGAAATTCCTTGGGAAATGAACACATATTATGATTTGTTGGTCTCTAGAAAAATGTTATAGTCCTGAAAATGAGACTAAAGATTTTCTCCAGTAATAATCAATTAGGGAAAGAATGTTTGTATAGCTTTTTTTTTTTAAAGTCGGTGTGACATTGGACAAAAAGTTGTGATTGATAAAGGTGCAGCTATCATTCAAAGACTCCAGAGTGAAAACTCATGTATAAATGAGTTTCATAGTTACATGTAAAAAAAAAATTCAATTGAAAGAAGGGGAAATATTTGTGATGTAGAAAGAATGATTTATTCATTAGGTGCAATTTGGGTGAAAATCAGTGGTAGGATTCAATTTTTGTTTTACTACTGGTTCTGGAGGTGTGGCTTGGTGGGTATGGCAGGGGAAAGATATTGTAAAATCTCCAGTCAGAGGTGGTATTTGCTGGTTCTCTGAACTACCCAAAATTTTTACTACCGGTTCTCCAGAACTGGTCAGAACCTGCTGAATACCACCTCTGATGAAAATGTCAGCCTAGTCTCTAGTGCAATATTTCAGTTGCAAAAGTGGTCTGTGAACATATGATATGAGCTAGAGAATTTCATATCATACACATGAGAGATCTACAATGACATTTTCTAATCTTAGTACAAGGCACACGACAATAGGATACTCTTCTAAAAATATTCTGTGGACATTGTTCAAGGAATATTATTTGCCAAACTCCATTCAAATTTCATATTCCTAATCAGAATAGTTTCTGGACATGTTTTGTTTCTGTTATCCATTCAAATATGTACTTTATCATTCAATATCCCCATCATAAGGAAATCAATATACTTGGCAGATAATAGTGAGATCAGATTTGTGTTTTTGTTTTTGGTATCACTGTTTTAAAATATGTGCAAAGGAAAGGAAAATGTGATGCTACTTTTTGTTTAGTTTCCTCATTAATTCATGACAATTCTTTCACATTTTAGATACACAGTACCTAAAATTGTGGAGCCTATGAATGTACATTTTGCAGTCTTATTCAACAGTAAGCCTTAGTGAGCCTGTCGGCTTTTATTTTCTAGAATAGAAGAATGGACAAATATTTTCTTCTCATTTTATAGTATTTATCTGTACACCTTGTCAGTAAACTAAAATTTTCAACAGAACATTTCCTTTTACCTAATTTGGTGTCCGTAGTCAACAGAAAACAGTTCTTGGTGTTGGGATAAAAGGTACCAGACGAGAAATCAGAAGACTACGAGTTCTAGCTCTAAAACGAATACATGGAGCTAGTAAAGTGGCTTTGGACCAATTACACTCTCAGCAAATTATTTCCATAAATCCTGCCAAGAAAATCTCCCTTAGATCTGTATTGCATCATTCCACAAACAATTGAGAAAAAATGACTGGTTTTAATGCAGGATTGTTGTTGTTTTTAAATGACAAAATTATGATAAAATAACCTTTCCCTCCAAATTCTTTTTTTTTGGGGTGGGGGTGGGGGTTGGGGGTTGGGCAGGCAGTTCATCTACCCAAACTTTTAAACACTAGGAAAAATTCAGGCTGTGGAAAAAAAAGCTAATACTATCCAATCCAGAAGGAGAGGCATACCATTGGCTAAGGAGTGTCAGCTGGTGGGATCCAGAAAAGCAGCTTTCTCTGTCATGGCTTCTGTTTTCTGGAGCATCATCACTTTGGAGATCCTATTGACACCAAACCTTCTAACTTTCTGTAAGGCCTTGAAAACTTTGTTTTGTACTTGAGCATGGGGTTCAGGATGCATGATAGAACCTGCCTCTTCTTTGGGTTAAAGGTTGTTGTTATGGCTTTTCCAACTGCTGTACGCATTCTTTTGTTTTATTTTTGGTGTATGTGTAAGGATGAATTGGTGTTTGTTTGTATGTATGTTTGGTGTATGTGTAAGAACATTTATTTTAATGTTGTGAGCCACTTCCAGTACTTGAGATAGGTGGCCATCTCAATCAATTAAATAAAGAAATAAATCAATAACAAACATCTCAGTATCATGCCTACAGAGATACATGCACACTCATACCCTTACACCCACGCAGCTTAAAGTTATTCGTTGAAATGAAAGAAGTTTCTGGCCTCACTGGGAAATGCGCGTGCTTCCACATCTCCAACAAAGCCCCCAATGCAGCCCCTAAGAAATTCCAGAGATCTTGTTCTCTAGATGTATAGTAATATCCTTTACCTTGAACATTTGGCATGTCACCGATCTGGAGCCAAAACATGGCAGAGATCTCCTGATACAAGTCTTGACATTAATTCTGGATACTAGTAAGACCTCTAATTCCCACAACCATGTCAAATTATTTACTAAGACTGTATTACTTATCTTCTTCTCATCCTTCCTATTACCTATTTCTTTTTCGATTTATGACTATAACTTTGTTGCTTGTATCTTTACAATTTGTTCTATTTGTTTCCTAGTATAATTTGTGTTGATTGCTTATTTAGTATCCTATGACTATCACTAAGTATTGTATCTTATGATTCATGATAAATGTATTTATAATTACTATGGTCATGATTTATCATTTATATCTTTTATGTACACTGAAAGCTTATACACTGAAGACAAATTACTTGTGTGTTCAATCACACTTGGCCAATAAAGAATTCTATTCTGTTCTGTTCTGGGCTATGCTATCTATTCTACTCCTATTCTATTCCTATTCCTATTCTATTCTATTTCTATTCTATTCCTATTCTATTCTATTATATATACACTCCTGTGGAAAAGGCAGTCATAAGAGTCAGTCCGAGACAGACCCAGTTACACTAATAGTTGCTCCTCTTTCAGAATATGACTTTTTTTTTATTTCTTTGTCAGTAAAGAATTGCCAATAAATTTGTACAAAAAGCAAAGAGTTTATGAGGTTGGCCTATTCTACCTTTGCTGTTCACTATAAATGGCTACTCAGAAAAATTTATAGCTGTTATAGTATTGTATTATAACAAGTTCCTTTTCTAGTTAAAGGCCCTGTCACACTGGCCGACGGATGCAAAACATTAGTAAAAAGGACACAGCGGACGAGAAAAATGTTCCATCGCTGTTGTTATCCACTCTCAAAAGTGTCCACGAATTTTACATAACCGAGAGCGGACAACACGGAAAGGAATGGACGGGGTGAGCGACTTAGGGTGTGATGGAACGCGGATGCTCCCACGGAAGCCTAGGAATTGGAAGCAGATGAGAAGCGGGTGGCATATGCCGCAAGGCTTCCGGGGGAAGGCGCAGCAAAGTGGAAGCGGGAACGTGATACACGGCAGATTGCCGAGTGGAAATTAGCCAAGCGGATGAAGTGGATGCACAGCGGATTCTGGAGCGAAGAGCGGATGCAGAGCCGGAAGCCTAGCGGATGACCTAGCAGAAGCCCTAGCTGATGCCTAGCGAATGCCTACGCGTTCGATTGCGCATGCGGGGAGGAAACTGTGCATCATGCGCCGGCGGATATAAAGGGAAGCAGCTCCAACCAGGTCAACATTCAGAGGAAAGGACTGCTTACCAGACCACAAGCTCATCAAGGCCTGCTTGCAAGCTCTGCTGCCTGCCAGCCTGCCTGCGCAGCAGCAACCCCCCACAAAACATGGGAAGTAGAGAAAGCCTCAGCCATCTGCTGTCAGCCTGCAAGAGGGACAGGGCCACCCTCCCACCACCCTGCCTCACTGCATGCTTCTGCTGGGGCTTTCTGCAGCCGACGGGCTCGCTCTTGCTGGGCTAGGGCTTCTGCTGATGCTGCTTCCCGGAAGAAGCTGATAAATGACTGCTTTATAGGCGTGGTTGCATTCTGCCTGGTGCTTAACTCTGCTGAAGCTGCTTCTGGCAGTGGTGCTTCTGCTGGTGCTGTACTGCTGCTGATGCTGCTTCTGGCGGTGGTGCATTACTGCTGGTGGCTTAAACTTCTGACTGAAGCTGCTGTCTGACGGTGGTAGCCTTCATGCTGGTGCTTACATTGCTGGCACTGCTCCCTCGGTGCTGGGGCTTCTGAGCTGGGGCTTAACTGCTGCGTGGCGCTGCTCCTGGTCCTGGCTGGTGCTGCCCTGGATCCTGCTGGTGCCTGCTGCGCTTGCTGTGCTTATTCTGCGTAGCTGGCTGGATCCTGGTCCTGCTGGTGCTAGCTGTGGGCTAGTGGTGGTGGTGTTATATATATATCAACCTGGAAGGCCCTCATGATAGAGGGCTCCATGTGGTCCTGGTCAAAAGGGAAGGAAAAGAGGCAGATGCACGACAGAAGACGGAGAGAGGAGGACAATAACCAATAGAAGAAGGCAACATGGAGGGATGAGGGACCTGGAATGGCTTAGAAGAGAGAACGAGTATGCAATGCGGAAAGGAGACCACAGGCTCTATAGGGGACATCCAAAAAGGGAAGCAGGTGCTTGGAGAAGAGAAAGATGGAGAGCACTGGGCTACTGCCTTACGGAGGTGCTCCTCGGTCTGGTGGAAGCATCATGCACAATCCTGGTACAGGAAAGCTGCACCTCAAGAAATACTGGCCAGCCACGGTCAAGCTGACGGACAGAGAGGAACTACGTCATGGCAAGTGCAGCTTCCTGGAGGGTGAGCATCCGGCACAGAATATCTCGAGGAGCAGCCCCTCTCAACAACCCTCTCTCTCAGGCAGCCACTGACTGAGCAGCGCAGTCCCTCTTCTGGCCAACAGTCAGTAGCTCCTGTCTCCAAGGCAGGATATCTGGTGGAAGCGTGTCACGACGGAGAACCTGACCCGGCAAGCTGTTCTAAACCATGGCGGTAGCAACAGTGGAGGACGCCCACTGGCACAGTGGGAGACAAGGTAGAGCGGCATCTTCACCACAGCCAACCCAGCATTCCACCCGCCAGCTCGCACGCTTCCAAGAAAGGCAGAGAGGCAGAACGCAGAGGGACAGAGCCACATCTGTCCTGCCTGGAGATAAGAGACACCATCAGGAGCAAGCATAGATACCCTCTCTCACCTGGTACACACCCAACTCCTCATCCTCCAAGACTGCAAGCCCTCCTCACCTAAATGTCAAACCCAAACCAAAACCCCCCCGCTATGGACAATAAGCGAACCCCAGTAAGCCAGGTGGGTGAAGACAGGATCACCAGATCTGCTTCAAACAATGCACAGACACCAGATGAACCTGCTCCCACCCATACAGTCCAGGTCTGGCTTCCTCCACCCCAGGTGAATGTCCCCTCCATTCCACAGCTTTCCAACAGGCCCTCAGCCTTCCAGGGCATAGATACGGCTACGACAGGAGGTCCGCAGCAGCACAGGCAGCAGAACCTTCCCAGTCCAGGCACAGGATACAGATGCCGATGCGTAGATAGAGCAAAACAATGGGTGGCACCGATGCCACCAGATGCCCAGCCACGCCAGCAGATGCCAACCACCGCCAGTTCCTCACTCCAGCTGCAGACCACGACAGCCGCAACATACAATGCTGCGCTATCCTCCACGCCCAGCAGCCAGCCGCGGCCTCAGAACAATCTGTCATGCAGTCTTGGGGAGT
>BHFT01072489.1:0-11796 GCA_004320025.1 Laticauda laticaudata
TTGTCCGTTTTACATCCTCTTTGCATCCGTTGGTGCAGTGTGACATGGGCTTAAGCAGGAAGGCAAATGATTATTTAGTAACAATTTCAAAGGCATCAATTGCAAACAGCATGAGAAAAGGCAATTATAAACCACTCCTGTATTTGATCAGGAAAACCATACAGATATACAAAATAAAATAACTGACAATATAGTGCCAAATGATGGGCTCCTCAAGTCGACTGGCATTCACCATATTACTGAGGAACAACTGAGGATCTTTCAGAGTAATAATGGTACTTATGCAGTTATAATAAAGCTTTCGGGATGTCTAGTTGCTGATGTTGCATGCAGAAAAATATCAAGCTGCAATTGAGAAGTCACAGTGGAAATGTGGAATGTAAGAAACTTTAACATGGGAAAACTCTGCACAATGGAAGATGAAATGCCTCTATAAGAGACTGTTATCTTAGGTATGAACTAATTGAAATGGATTAGAATTGGATACTTTCAGTCAGAAATCCATATTGTTTATTACTCAGGATGTGAAAAACAAAGAAGGATCAGCACCGCTTTCATGGTCCAAAAAGATATAACAAAGACAGTACATGGTACAATGCAGTCAATGACCAAATAGTATCAGTTAGATTTGGCATATATTGCTTATCCAAGTTTATGCCCCATCAACCAAGAAGAGGTGGTTGATGAATTTTATGTCAAGTTTAAGCTAGAATTAACAGAACATATGCAAGCAAGATGTCTCTTTGTGGTTGGAGAGACTGAAATCCAAGTTAGAAATAATAAGGAGGAAAACATAGGACTATGTAGCCTTGGAAAAGAAAAAAGTAGAAGAATGACTTATCAGTCTGACTTATTTGTTTCTTTATTGCTAACAGTTCTTGAAACAACCAAAACAATGGTTGCAAACATGGATGTCACCAGATGGACTATACAAATACCTGTTTATATTTTTAATATAAAGGCTCACTTATAATAGCAATGTTGTGGTCAGGATTAATTGAGAGCTATGTGGATGTTCCAGGTCAAGATAAAGTAGTAGAACAAAGCCAGACAGTTTCCACGATAGGATCTTGACTAGATACTCACCATTTTCAGGGAGAATAACAGGAATCGTTTTGTAGTCCTGAACCTCATTGATAGGAAACCTCATTGATAGGAACTATGGAATGAAATCAAAGCAGTTATTAAGGATGAATGAGAGACTGCCAAAGATCAAGAAACAGAAGAAAGCATACAGCATGTCAGAACAGACAATGGGAATTGCCAAGGAGAAAAGAGAAGCCAAAGCCAAGAAAGACAAAAATCTTAGAAAGGAAAAAAAGAATTTCAGAGTGCTGTTAGAAAAGGTAAGAAACAGTATTACAATGTCACCTGTAAAGACATTCAAGATGGAAACAGACATGGAAAAACAAGAAAAGTCTTCCAAAAGACCTCCAAACTCAGAGAGAAGGTTCCAACTTGGAATTGGTACACTAAGGAATGCCAATGGACAGATAGTAATCGCTTTGAATTAGATCGAACAAAGATGGAAAGTGTTTACTGAAATTCTGTACAATAAAGATATCAATATCCAAGATATCTTAGAAGATATTCCTTTTTACCTCTAGCACTAGAAGATGATGTTAGACTGGCATCCCAGTCATTAACAAGGTGAAAGTCGAAAGGAATTGATAGAATATCTATAAAAATATGGCAAGCAATGGATGAAAAATCAGTAAAGATTCTAACTTAATTATGCCAGCAAATGTGGCGAATGACATACTTGACAACAGATTGGAAGAGGTCAATCTATATATACAATAACTGAGAAAGGAGACTTAACAGAATGAGAACTATTGTACAATATTCCACAAAACTGAACTGTGTAAAAGTAGAATAAAAAGTGCATCGACATTTTTGAATTTTGATGTTGGAGAAGACACTTGAAAATATCACAGATAGCAAAAGAAACAAACAAATGAACCATAGAAAAACTCAATGTAGAATCCTTACTTGAGGCACAAATGTAATTTATATGGATAAATTAGATATTGTGAATGTGCTATGACAAGACTCCCTTGAGTAGCTCATAATCCTGGGAAAAGAGGAAATAGAAGTTGATGTTCAGCAGAAAGATGGATTGACTCAATTATAGTCACAATAGGTACACCATTGGGAGTTCTGAAGATCCTATTTGGGGTTAGATCATCCTGGAGAAGATCAACACCAAGTTGATGGCACATAATCAATCAATCAATTAGCCAGCTGGCCAGTCAGTCATTCAATGAGTTATGTGGATAATTTATACATTGGTTTGAACAGAGAACTCACCTATCATAATCCCTGAGAAGGCTAGAATAAGACCAGCAACCAGAGCTGAAGTCACTACTGACAAGACCAAAGAAAGAGGAGGATTCTTGGTGGGCAGGATCAGTTCATCTGGAATATAAACATGACAACACATTAGTTATTTTCAACTTCTCTTCCTGATACCTTCCCCTTCAAAAAAAAATCTGTATCTGTAGAAAACTTCCAACCCCACATGTTTTTGTACTGGTAAAAAAAAGATGTTTTGGATGCACACATTTAAAAATGTAATGTCATGTGGAGATAGGCATCTAGTATCATTGCACAAATGATCAATTAAACTTCCACAATGAGCTGCCCTAAAAAATTTTTTTTGCCACTGTAATCAGAATCCAAAATCAGCAATGAAGTCTGATTGGGGGTAATACAACATAGTTAGAGAGCAAAATGTTTAAAGTTTGTCATGCAATGTCTTACCTATGCAAGAAACACCGTCATTAGCCAACACATATCCATAGCCACAAATGCAAACAATTTCCTGAGTTTTCAAATCTCCATGGCACATATCATGATCACAATGACTGCAGTTCAAATATAGCTTAATGCTGACTTCACCATGCCCCTCTGTCACTAGAGAGTAGATGTAAGAATTATTGATTTGTATAATACCTGTAGGTCAAACATTCGTAACACTCTAAATAAAAAAACAGCAAGTAGGATAATTGTGAAACTACCTGCAAAACTGATGGTGTCAAATAGCTTTAGTTATTGGAAGTGGCAGGATGGGGGTAGTAAGCAGGAATAGGTGCCCTGTGTTTTCAGTCATAGTATAATATTACTATTTTCACATATGATTTATGCCCAAATTATACTTGAATGTCATTCTTTTTTTCTATGGATTTTTTTCTTACGACAAATGAACATATACAGAAGAGGAGATGTAAACTTACTTCCACTCCGCTTTCCACCTTTACTGGAAGATACTGGGTTTGAATTGCTCCAGATTCTACCAATTTCTGTGGGAAATCACTCTCCCAACATAGTATTGCCCCAGTTATGTTAGAACTATAGTTCCTAACCAGTACACTTTCTGGGCATAATATTTCAGTTTTAGGGGAATAGTAATCAAAGCATTTGAAGAGCATTAGCTTAGAAAATATTGTTCTCTAGGAATGTAGAACTTAGTACCTTCCTAAGAGGTTTTTATAATGCCTAATTTAATATGGAATATTTTTAAGCTGTTTCAGAAGACATATTGCTGATATTCTATCTATTCTGTACATGTGATAAAATAAATAATGGAAAATACCTTTTAATGCAGGAGTAAAGAGTGAACCATACTGGCTATTAATAAAGGATACACCATCCTCCCCATCCATTTCTGGGTCATTTTGTTCCGCTGCATTGCCACCTACAGAATTGGAAAACATCTTAAATAATTGTTGTATGGATTCCACTAATGTATATCAAAGAACAACAATATCTCTTGTGGCACCTTAAAATTAAATAATACATTGTAGCATTATTTTTGTGTGAGCTTTATGTGAGTAATCTGATATAAATATATCTTCATGAATGTTGAAAAAATACAACTCACCATCTTTTGGGATAATGAGGCCAAAAGGCCAATTAGTATAAGAGATAAAATTATATTTTGAATACAGATGAATATAGAATTAAATGCAATAGATGAAATGATCCATTGGCATAGTGATAACAGACCACTAGATACCATAAATTATCACATATTAAAAAAGATATCACTCATGAAAAAAAATCACCGGATGTTTGGACAATTCACTTTGGGTATTCCAACTTCAATTAAAGTGATCATCTTAAGAAAACTCTTGTGATCAGGAATTCTAAGTACACGAAAGTTTGTGAGTTCCCTCTGCAATGACAGAGAAATGAGGTCAAGGCCTCTATGTAAGTTTCTCTTTTGATTGTTCCCTTTGAACAATCAAAAAAGGATCATTTTAGTCTACCTCAGATTTACAAAATTCTTGTACTTAATACACATACATTTGGCCAATTGGAATATATGTCTAAACTCAACCTTACAGACTTGGAGCCCTAGAAAGTACTTACCCATTTTCAAGAATTTGTTTATACTTTAAGCATACTTTGTCTATTCATCACCAGTGGGAATAGATCTGATTAAGTGGTCTGACCTTCTAAGGTTTATGCCACAATATATCTTTCAGGTGACACAAAACTTTTTTTCATGCAGCATGGTTACCTTTTTGGTATTTGTCAAATGCAGGTAAATAAATTATACCAGTGATCAACACTTCAAAACAAAAGACATCTAACAGAAAAAAAATGCATACATCTGGCAAAATATACAATAAATTCCATATGGTTGCAGATTAATGGTTTTTTAAGCTTCTAACATTATGAATCTCAGATTAACAAAACTTTTTGGTTGTTAATGAAATAAACGGGCATTATGGCAAAGTCCCCACCACAACGATGACAAATTAGAAAAAAAGGCATAACATAAACTCTGTACAGCCATTTGAATGAAAGACTGAAAAAAATACGATATGCAAAAATTAAGCTATACACAGCAATAGTAGTAATTTTTCTTAGCTTATTCAGTCTGCAACAATCTCTCCAGTATGGAAACTTATGGATAAATATGGTAATTTTGAAATGGCAGTCAATGTTAAACTGGGTTATGAAACTGTGCATTTATTTCTCATTATTTATTTATTTAATTCTATGGTATAGGGTTTCCTGCCGAAGCAGGAGGTTGGACTAGAAGACCTCCAAGGTCCCTTCCAAATCTGTTCTGTTCTGTACTGTTCCTTTCCATTCCATTCCATTCCATTCCATTCCATTCCATTCTACTTTTTTGTTCAAGCCAATCAATCTAAAGCCCATGTCACACTGCACCAACGGATACAAAGAGGATGTAAAATGGAGAAAAATGCTTGCCATCTGTTGGAAAACGCGATGCATCTGTTGTGTACTCACTGCGTACATCTTTCATATGCTCTATCTGTCGAGCATCTGTCTACTGCTATTTCATCCGCTCAAAAAGTTTTGAGCTGCACAAAACTTTTTGAGCGAGGCGCGCGGAGGCGCGGAGAAAGCTTTGTTTTTTTCGTTTTTTCTTCTTTTTTTTTTTTTGGAGCGGATCGAGCTTTTCCAGCCGCATACGATCTACATCCGCGAACATATGGGCTCAACAAACGTCTAGGCGTACCGGCTTGTCATCTGTTCAAATGTCCGCTGTGTAATCCTCTAGGCATCCTGCTGGCCATCCGCGGGCAACTGCACAGTCCGCTCCGCGGGAATGGCGGTAAGGAGAGGAGGGAGCGACGAAGTACGCGGAACGTCCACACAGCGTTAGTAGCCCGGACATAGAAAGGATGAAGCGGATGCAGCTCAGATATAAAGCATATATAAACGGTACAAAACGTGTTGTATATGGGATGTATCTTGGACATTTAGGATGTTTGGAGGATGTCTAGAGTATGTGGAAGGACATTAAAACGGAAAACTGATATTTCCTATCAAAAGGGGGAGGAAATCACCTTGGATCTCACTATCAGTCCAGCAGCCGGTGGGTGTGCAGACCCTCTTCACCCTGGTCTTGCTCTTCCAATCATCCATTGATCTCCACACATGGATCATCACACACTCCTTATGGTAGCTGCCATCATTCACAGAACCAAGCCTGTTCAGACTGTTTCACCTTTTCTACGCAAGGAGAAGAAGAAGTCCAAGAGCTGTGTGGGTCTGATGATGGATCGGGAGAAGAGCGGAGTTTGGACTGTATGGACAGGCTGATGATAGAGATGAGGAATGAAGACACCTCGTGCATTCCAGCATATCATGAGGATGCCACAGCCATGTTTGACGAAGTTGTGGAGCGTCTGAGAGCCAGGCTGACAAAGGCAAACACGCAACTTCCATCCCAGCCTGGACCCTGGACTGAAGGTGGCACTGACTCTGCGCCACCTGGCCTCTGGGACCCATACAGAGACATGCAGTATCTGGAGGGTGCCACACACACAATCAGCATTGTTGGTCAAGAAGTGGTGCAGGCCATCATCGAAGAATGCATGGAGGAGCTCCTCCATGTCCCACCATTGAACAAGGCTGGAGGAAAGTTGGCAGAGCAGTGGACAGAGATGGAACTTTCCCCACAGCCGTTGGAGCCATAGATGGGAAGCACATGGCCTGCAAAGCTTCCAGCCAAACTCAGGGTCCAATGATTACAACTACAAGGGCTTTCTCAGTATCATCCTCTTTGCCATGGTTGATGCTGACTACAAGTTCATGTACATCGATGCTTCAGGCAACGGTCAGCTTCAGATGCCCAGATATACAACGCCAGTGACCTCAAGGATGGGCTGGAACGCAACCTCAATCATGGATTTTCCAGATCCAACCCCCTACCCAACGACACACAAGATGTGCCCTACTTCATCGTGGGGGATGACGCCTTCTCCCTCAGAACCTACCTCATGAGCCCTACGCTTCAAGATACCTCACCCGTGAAGAGAGGGGTCTTACTACAGGCTGTTCAGGGCAAGACGGGTGGTGGAGAACGGCTTGGCATCCTGGGCAACAGGTTCCAGGTACTTTTCACCACCATGCAGCATCACTCACAGACTGTGAGGAGCATCGTGGAAACTTTTGCATCTGCACAATCTCATGCGCACCCGCTACCCAGTGTTGCAGAACAGGCTTGTGGACCACAACAAGGGAATGGGGACATGGAGCCTTGGTGAAATGGAGGCAAGGATGAAACCTGATAGACACTGTGGATGTACAAGGCCCAACAGAGCTTCACGTGAAGGAGAAAGCAGCGCAACCTCCTGAAACACTGGTGCAACTCCCCAGCTGGAGCAGTGGATGCATCAGAGCAGGATGGTAGATGCTTAATGGATGCTTCCTTGAGCCTGTCTCATAACACTGATGAGATTGTGCCATGTATGTTGAGTGGCCCTACAAGAACAGGGCATTAATAAAGGAGCTTTTGTTTATGTTGAAATGTGTTGATCAAATTAAATTGTTATTGATAAAAAGGGCCATATATGTGGCAGCTGGGAGGTGTGGACCATACCGTCCACTATGCTTGCGCTGAAGGTTTATTCTATCCCACAGCTATCCTCCTGTCCCACAACTATCCTTACCCATTCCTCAGCTATATCCTTACCTATCCCACAGCTATCCTTACCTACCCACAAGCATGCAAAGGCTTAACCATTTTTTCAAAGTTTTCACCAACACTTTATTAAGTAAAAAAAATGAACCAAAGTGTGTTAAGCAAAGATAACCTTTATTATAACAAACTGTGTGACTTTATTAAAAAGCAAAATGAACCAAGTAAAGTGTCTTAAACAAAGATAAAGTGAACAGGTAACAACTCAGTCTCTGCACTTCTTCTCAGACACCTTGAGGCATGCCCAGGTCTCAGATGTAAAGGGGCCACGGGACTGTGGCGGTGGCTGTGGCTGGAGTGCTGGTCTGAGGCAGCCACTGGGTGCCTGGCCCCGAGAGTACAACAGGAGATGGTGTGTTCAGGAAGCTCTCAGAAGAGCTGATCAGTCCGTGAGGTTGAGAGGCCCTTCATCAAAGGACCTGGGATGTCAGGCCAAGACTGATGACAGATTGTCCTTTGAGAGGCTTGGCTGTGGGATGGAGGAAGGAGGAGTGTAGTGGGGCTGTCTGGTCTGCAGCTGAGTGAGGTGAGGCGTCTGTGGTGCTGTGGCATCCGGGAACCTGGACCTGGACTGGGAAGGGCTACCTCTGCTGTGGGAAGTCCTGGTAGTGTAGCTCTTGGGTGGGTGAGGGCTGTTGAAATCCGTGGAAGGGCTGTGACATCACCTGGGGTGGAGGAGCAGACCTGGAGTGGGTAGGAACAGGTTCAGCTGGGCCTGGAGGGTGGTGCAGAAGAGCTGTGATCCTCTCCTTCATCACCTGGTACTGGGCCTTGGGCATGTCCATGAGGGGTCTGGCTCACATAGGTGAGGAAGACTTGCAGTTCGAGGATGGTATGTCAAAGTGGACCAGCTGGGAGAGAAGATCTGTGCTGCTTTGATTGTGTCCCTGATCTCGAAGAGGACAAGTGTGGCTCTGTCCCTCCGATAGAGCCTGTGGCCCTTCCCTCCACAGGTACTCGTTCTCCTTCAGCCATTCCAGCATCTCCTCCCATCGGTCTCGGAAAATGGAAGTACTGTTTCCTTTCTCCTTCTCCTTCCTTGCCTCTTCCTCCCTCTGGCAGGGCTTTCAGGGCTTCAGCAGCAGGGCTTTTGAGGGCCTGGGCTGGTCCACCAGCAGCAGCCAAGCAGGAGAAGCACCACCAGCAGCAGGAGAAGCACCAGCAGCACCAGCTGCACCAGCAAGAAGGCAGCAGCAGGAGAAAGCACACAGCGCAAGCACCACAGCAGGAGAGCACCACCACCACCAGCAGCAGAAGCACGCAGCAGCTTCAGAGTCAGCACCAGGGGGTGGGATGGTGTTCTATCCTTCTTGCCAGGCTGGCAGGAGTAGGCACAGGCTTCCTCTTCTCTTCCCCATGGTGTTCTTTTCAAGATGTCTCTGGCAGCAGGTCTTTCCCTTGAATGCTGACTGCTTGTGAGCTGCCTCCTTTTATATCCGCGGAGCTGACGCAATTCATCCTCCCCGCATGTGCAGTGAACGCTTTGCATCCGGTATACATCCGCTATGCTTCCTATAGGCGTCCGTGAATGCATCCGTGTCATCTGCTACGCATCCGCCCCTTCTGCTACGCTGCCGCTTCGCTATTCTCCCTGGAACCCCTGCGGATGTGTGTCATCTGCTTCCATCCGCTTCATCCGCTAGGCTTCCTACGAACATCTGCTTTACATCCCCGCTACATCCTCCCCACGTCCGTTCCTTTCCGTTCTTTCGCATCTCTATTTATGGGCAAATTTGGGGCACTTTTGAGAGCGGATAACAACGGATGGAGCCACCCCCGAAATTTTGCTCATCCGCTGAGTCCTTTTTGCATACATTTTGCATCCGTCAGCCAATGTGACCTAGCCTTAACAACCAATCATTCAGCTATTCCCGGTTGCTTTTTCAAGAGTAGAATACATTACTAAATCATAGGTAAATTTAAATATTCATAGAGGAGACATCATTCTATTTTTTCCAAGAGAAAGTATGTGCATATGAGAGAATGTTGATAAATCTTTGGGTTATAATATCTCTCCTGATTTTTGGCAATTATAATCCAAAATATTTTTTGAGAGTGCTAGATGTATTTATGTAATACATCTGTGGTTAAATTAAATGCTGTAAATATTTATTAATTTCCTCCGAGATTCTCAAATATATTTTGGAAGAGCTGATTACCATGATAGAGTTATTCTAATGTGCTTTTAGTTTGGTGTAAAAGGTCATCTGTACCATTTGCATCACTCAACAATGTGTCTGGAATAGGATTTTCTGTAATCTCTTCTGAACTGCATAGATTGCTATGTATTTGATATGGAACTGGTCCTCACATTCTGGTATACAATCAACTGAAAATATTTATTTCATTATAATAAAAACACAGTAATCAGCACATCTACCTCACTTGTAGTCAAAGGTGTTAGTAATATAAGGTATCATAATTTATAAGTGAGAAGAAGGGGAATTCAGGATGCTCAAAGTAATTGAAGATAATTTTTTTGCAAAATTTTTGTTTTCCTTGAAATGGTCATTTTAAGCTAGACAGTGTCTAACAGCCAGTAAGCACTAAGTCTTATTCTTGTAAGCCTTTTATTCTGGTGGTTCTGTTCATTTTCTCGGCAATCCATTTGCAAAGAAGATAAGGGCCCTGATTTATTTGCTTAATCTCTTGATTATGACCATGTTCATGGTAAAAAAAAACACCTCTTAATGAAAACAGTACTTTGACATCACCAAACCCATAACATTCCAATTATTTGTGTGATTTACTCTTTTGTAATGTTAAGGAAGAAAAAGCAAATACCACCATCTCGTAAACATTTGCAGCAGAATCTTGAAGGTTGATGGCATGTCCTCATGAGAATTCTTTTTACCAAATAGGATGCATCTGAATAATTTTTGTCAAACATTCTGCCACATTGACTTTGCCACAGATTTGGATTTGCACTAATGCCAAGGGATATTTCAACAGTTTGACACAGATACTAATGTAATTTGCAGAGATTTGATGTCACAAAGTAATGCCAACTAAATATCTCTCTCCAAGTTCCAACCATGGAGATATACACCAGCCTTCATTTATCTGGGCTGCTTTTCATTAAAATATATTTGACAACATTCACCTAGCATTAAAAGGCAATATATAACCAGAGGTCCAGAATTCTGCATACAATTTTTCCAAATCAATGTTTATCAGTAAAGAACTTAAAAACATATAGTTGAAATCAATCAGGTATGGTTTCGTCTAGATTTCCATTTTTTGCTGAATGGTCATTGCACACTTTGAAATCGGAAAGCAAAGAACATTGAAGATCACTTTCCAGAACACTTAATGTCAAGCTGTGAAAAGTGACATGCTTTTTTTGCCTTTGGAAAAATAGAAGTTCCTCACTACTGTCCTTCCTTCCCTTTTAGCCAAGGTTATCTACAGAATTTTAAATCTAGCAATGGGTAAGTTGCTATAAGACAACCATGCAGATTCTTGGACACCCTGTATAAATATGCAGCATTATGAAAAATTTCATACACAGATAGATGTCAAGGTAAATATAGATATGTCAATTACAGGGGAAAAAAAATTCAAGATTTTGCTGAGTATTAGCACTAAGGGAGGGAAAGAGACACCTTGAACACAAAGCCACTTTACCTATATATCCTCCGCCTCCTCCACCTGAGGAGCACCCCCCTCCACCCCCTCCGAAACCCCCTCTTGTCTCCCACCCCCACTTCTTCATGGCTTGGGGGCAGGATTTTCCTCCGGTAGCGCCTTCCAGCAAGGATTTTCCCGACCAGAGGAAGGAAGTGTTATCATTCCAGCCGCCTCCACCACCTGCAGTTCAACAGAAGGAAAAATAACACACATAAGGTATTTGGCACAGACCATCAGGATGAAATCATGCTTCACATAGGAAGAATTTGTACAGGTTTCTTAAGAAAGGCTAAACATTTCTTTGGGCTTTGTAGTGTAGTATGCAAGCCTGTACATACACATTTAACAATCCTCTCAAGGCAACAAAACCTAAATTCTTAAACCGAATTCTGTTCATCTAGAGTACAGATTATACAGCAGTCCTAGGATATACACATGCTGGAAGAAGTTTATATGATGTCACTGAGCCAGTTAGATTCATGGAGTATGACCCTGTCTATAAACTTATCCATTCAAATAATTGATATCACATTGGTATGTGAGAGATAAATGCCATCTAATTCGTGTAAAAGTACATGTAAAATATTAAATCTGAGTAAAACACATTTGCCTGTTTCAGGAATTGAATTTCTTAGACAAAGTCAGTCTACTGTTAGCCTCTCTCTCTCTCTCTCTCTCTCTCTCTCTCTCTCTCTCTCTCT
>BHFT01072492.1:0-2500 GCA_004320025.1 Laticauda laticaudata
CTGGGCTTGGCTAGTCTAGTAAAGAGAAGGACCAGGGGAGACATGATAGCAGTCTTCCAATATTTGAAGGGCTGCCATAGGGAGGAAGCGGTCAAGCTATTTTCTTAAGTGCTCGTAGGCCAGACAAGGAATAATGGATGCAAACTGAACAAGGAGAGATTTAACCTGGAAATAAGGAGAAACTCTTGTGAGAGCAATCACCAATGGAACAGCTTGCCCTCCGAAGTTGTGGGAGCACCATCACTTGAGACTTTCACGAAGAGATTGGACTGCCATTTGTCAGAAATGGTGTCGGGTCTCCTGTTTAGGTGGAGGGTTGGACTAGATGACCTACAAGGTCCCTTCCAACTCTGATGATCTGTTAAAGCATTCACAATGTTGTGTGTGCATGCATTTTTTTTAACGCTTGCTCATTCATAATATTAACTGTAGCCCAACAGTGGACACTACGGTTGTTCAGCATTTTAATGGAAGATTTCTTCCAAGGACAACTTTTTTTTTGGTGTAATAAAATCTGTGTAGTTTAACAACATGATTCGCCATTGGAGCAGGTAATGAAGTACTGTACGTTACACAGTTTCATACTGTAGAATTGTGAAAGTAAAGGAATTATATAATTGTTCAAGGCACACTTAATCCTGAAGCACAGTCACTGTTGAAAAATTGTATTCAGGGTTCATTAATGTCTTCATTACATTCATTTGCATCATCACAATTGATTTTAATCTTTGATAAAAGAAAGTATTTTCCTTTCCTAGTCTGTCAGCACCACACTTTATTCTGTCTTTATCTTAAAATCACTTGATGTGGAACAGCTGGCATCCTTAACCTGATTAACATGTAGGCATGGGTTCTTTATTGCCAGCAAATTTTATGGCACAAATCATAGATATTCAGAGACCCAGGAAAGTAATGCAGCTGCCTACTCAGTTACAGTGACTTATGGTTGAAACTATTCTTATCTTGCAAAAGGATATCTTTTTAAAATCTATCTTCCATGTTACTTTGTGACTGTACCAGTAGAGTACTTCCATAGTTAGTTTAAATGTACATTCAACAAAACTTGGCATTTTTCAAAAGAGGAGGAAGAGGAGGACAATTTGGCACATGAACATTATAAAGCATCCTTTCTAGGATGCTGATTTCTATTTATGGCATTGGAAGCTATTATAATTGAACATTTAGACAAAAAGATAGAAACAGAATACAGGAACTTAGAGGGCTTGCAATACCTTTGACAATAACAAGAGAAAAAAAGAAAATGGATCATATAGCAAAGTAACAATGTGACTTTAATCCTTAACAAAACCTGGTATTCTGAAGATAAATAATAAAAATAGCAAAAGCAATAGCTTATACACAGCTTCACAGTGCTTTACAGCCCTCTCTTAGCAGTTTACGGAGTCAGCATATTGCCCCCAACAATCTTGGTCCTCATTTTACTGACCTTGGAAGGATGGAACACTGAGTCAACCTTGAGCTGGTCAAGTTAGGACTGCTGGCAGTTGGCAGAATTAGTCTGCAATACTGCATTCCAACCACTGGCTCAAATCAGATGAATGACTGACTGTAAAATTGGAAGTGCTTAATGCAAAAATGCTGCTCCCATTTTCTGGTTCCCAAATCAATCATTCAGTCTCTTATTCAAAAATGAAGCTCGGGCATGATCAAATTTCAGCTTTTAGGCAGATCACTATAGGAGATGGATCATGGGACTACACAAGGATGACAATTCTTCCCTAGTTCACTTATAAGAATTTTATTTGTATATAGGATTTTTTTTTAAAAAAAGAGGTAGTTTACTTTGAATGTTTAATTCTAGATTTAAATGTTAACATGTGCAGATAAATATAATAAAAAGGATCTTTCCCCCCAAGGCAACTTAAAGCAATATATTAATGACTCACAAACATGAGGTCAGTTCATGAAATTGAGGTTTAAAATTTAAAAGTGAATTTCTTCACCTGTGATCCTGGAGATGAATTAAGATGAATTCCTATTCTTCTGTCAGGTGGCTTATTTTTACCAGCTACATTGGAGTCAAATGCTCTACCATATATTCTGCGAATAGTTAGCAGATTAATGTAACCAGTGCAGATGAATGAGAACCTTGTTTCTTTTTAGGCTCTGAAAATAATATCATGAAATTAGAGTTTTTTCCATTAATGTGGGAGAATCTGAAACTATCTATTCTTACCAAATAGGGATTAACTCTACATTTTGCCTGTTGTTTGGAGCTATCCAAGGTGCTGATATCGGCACACTGCAGCCATCAGCCATTATCATTCATTGATAACACAAAGCTGATGAAGTTGGTGACTCTTAGGCAGAAGACCCAACCTATGCCTGGCTTGACCTCAACACTGAAATTAAAATTATATGTCTCTGGTGTCTGTGGGTTTATTTATAATATTTATTGAGGCTTTCAGATTTATAATATTTATTATAAATAAATATTATGACAAACAAGAAATGGGCAATGTTTTTCAAAAAGATGATC
>BHFT01072492.1:7500-23111 GCA_004320025.1 Laticauda laticaudata
TATACATCAAAGTATTTCAATGGCATACTATGATCAGTAGTATTTAAAACCATGAAGAGACCTCTGTGTGTGTGTGTGTGTATTGATGATGATGATATTATATCCCACCTTTTATAGACAGAATAGCTATCCTACAATGCTGTTTTATATAGAAGCTCTGTTTTGGCATTAATTAACCTGGGCTCACTTAAAAATATATACATGAATTAAATCATTCCATGTGAGCAGGACACTCTGCAGTACTTTGTTTTGTTGGCTGATGACCAGAATAAAGACTTTTGCATGAGAGGGGTAGACATTTAGAAGAGAATAGTATCAGTCTAAGATCATGGACAGAATTAAACAATACAATTCCTGCCCACATATGGAAACAACCTACTTTCATATGAAGAATTAGGGCTAAGGTGAATGTAACAGAATTTATCCTTCTGATGGGGCAACTATACTGAAAATGATAGCCCTTCTATCAGACTTCAAAAGCAAGCATAATTTAGGTTGAAATTTCCCAGACATTTGAATAACATGGACAGGAACTAAATATTGATTCTAATTCTGGAATAGCCGCCATTGTAAAATGGTTAATAGTCACTGAACAGCACAAAACTGATTCACAACATATCTTCACCTAATTCATACCTAACAATCTCCTTTTAGACATCTCCCCATCTAAACAGTTCTTACTTCTGTTTCTGACATTCAACTCTTAGTGACTTCTGCATGTTTTCATTTTCTGCCTTCTCTTGCCATTGATATTTACAACTGAAGCAGTAAAAAGGGAAATGCAATAGGGAGAAGGAATAGGATGGATTCAATAAAATATTATGTGAACAAGATGAGTATTGGGTGAGTGAAGAACATAGGAAGACTTAAGATTTTATCAGGTTAGAAAAGACATATGGGCTTTTGCAATTCTTTCCTCAAGCTAATTGCTAAAATACAGATCAATGAGGTAAAAACCTATTTTTGCTTTCAAAATAATGATTTCTATTGATTTTATTTTATCATCAACCCAGAAGAAGTATTGTTCTAATAATGATTTTGAAATTCTTCTTACACAAATATGTCAAAAATAGGAAAAGAAGCATGTTTAGTTAAAAAAATTGAATAAAAAATGGAAATGTCATACTTGCTGTTATGCTACAAGGGCAAAAAAAAATCAGTGTTTACTATTTTCTGTTTTTTATTGTTTCTGAGTTACCTCTGATAATGTTTTCCACTGAGTTGCTAGCTAGCCTAATGAAAGGTAATTAAAGGAAGGCCCTCCTCCATCTTGGGTGGAAAAGAAAGCTTTATTATCACCAAAGTGCAACTTATTGGATATAAATTTAGCTCAGTTTTCCGATTAAGAAGTCTATTTGCTATTAGACTATTCAGACTATTAGGAAAGATAAAGTCTAAACCATTATCACTGCCTTGCTAGGTCAGATCAAACATTCAAGTTGTTTCATGTTCTGTCTAGTGAAGAAAACAGCCAGATACTTCTAGGTAGTTAGTACACAGAAAAGCGATAATCAGAAATAATTTGGGGTAGATTGTGCACAGCTTTTTACACTCAGTTGTTTGCATTTTTTGATATTAAGATACCACTGTTAGCCATCTGGATATGAATGGTGAACACATTCATTCACATTCATGATGATTTTGTCAGCTGAGAATAGAGAAAGCAGGTTATGAAAGAAATGGATATCTGGAAAGATCAGCAAGAAATCCCCAAGTTCTTATACCTCTATCTAAGAAAAGCTGGAGTTAAGCAAAGGTCATGATGACAAAGACAGAAGGTTGTAACCAGCACTCCTCATCCCTAGAGAAGGACTTTTTTTTCTCTTTGCAAGTTTCATTCGCTCCTTTTCAATGATCATGGTGACTCAAATGGTAAATGACAAGGGACGAAAATAAATGCACAGATTTGACTTCTCCCACCTGGAAAGTAATCTGCTCATTTGTTCTACTGTCAAAATGTAGCAGATGCAAATGTAAACAAAATTAAATTCATGCAAAGGTAAGACAAGTTCACGGACACACTTGAACTTGTTTACATTTATTCTGGCCGTGATGCTCAGTCACAAGAATCTGCCTTGCCGGCCTCCTCAGGTGTCTAGTCTCTTAATCTACCTAGTCCCCTCCCTTCTGCTTTCACCTCCTCCTCCTCTCCTTCTTCCTTCTCCTTTCCTTTTTGGACAAAGATTCTTGGCATTGCTCACCCAAACAAACAAACTTTGCTAACAGCTTTCAACTTGGAAAGCCCGCTTTTTAAATATTTGCCGCTACATAATTGAAACAGCTGTTTTAATGAGATACCTACTGTCATCATTTTACCCTGGCTGAGCTGGGTGACAACAAAGCAGTAATAACGAATTCAATAATAATTAACTCGGGTCATCTGCTCATCTGTCATGGCTCATCAGCTTTAGGGAGAAAAATCCCAGTGAACTTCTCTCTTTTGTGAGCTTTCCAAAAACTCTGCAATAAAATGCTTAGAGAGGACTCTAGGTAGCCCTTCAAAAGTTCTAAGCAAACTGGTAAGTAGGTTAATTAAATTTTATGCATGTTTAAATGCTAATGATTACATTCCTAACATTACAGTGTAATCTGTTATGGAATGATGTCATGCAAGCAGTGGTTTTTAGTGCCTAACACATTTCCATCCTGATGTGGGGAAGCTCTGGATCATTTATTGGAGGGCAGGAGTTGACAGTAGGTTTTCAGAGCCAGGTTTTACAGTCAGATCCTCTTGCTGTGTATTGAATATTAAGTAGAGAAGTTAAGGAAAAGAGCGGCTTGGCACTGCAAGTTCTGTGTGCTGCAATCTCAGTTCTCTCCAATGCGCTTTTCTGCACATATGAACAGGAATCTAGCAGAGATCTCACCCTTTTGCAACAATTGGTCATTATGTTATTCTACTGCTATTATAGTCTTTCTGTCAGGACCAATGCCTGTTAAATGGTCTTTAGTAAGTCCTTTCTCATGTATTTATTTATTTTGTAAATAAATAATTATACTGCAAATAAGCCGGGAACTCCCAGTGATTGATAGTTGTAGAACCAGAATTAAAATATCTATCTTTGATAGTCATAATAAACAGTATTGACAGATGGAATACTAAGTGAAATTTGGGTGCAATGTTCTAACTACTAAATGTTCTCTGTAGGAGCTCTGTGTTCAGTGGTTCTTGGAATGTTGTAACAGATGGGGCCAGCCAGCCTCTATTCTAAGGGAAGAATATTCCATAAAGCAGTAATTGAAATTGTTTTCTGGTCTTGGATCTTCTTGCTTTATGAAAATTGGATATACCACAACCTTCTCTTTGGGTGATCAACTGGACAAGCTGATTGTGGTTGGAGAAGGCAAGTTCAGCAGGTACCAAGATATAAAAGGGTGTACAGTTCAAAACTAACCCTTTGAATTGTAGTGCAAAGCCAATAGCATAGGTGTGATGTAACAAGAGAATGAAATTTCAAAAGAAAGACTTCATTTGGTGCAAATTACAGGCTTCAAGTGGACTTCAAAGGCAGTCTGCTGCAGAGTCCATTGAAAAACTAGGGAAAGAAAATGTGAAAGTTTCCTCTTTTTTTACTTTCATTTTTATTACGACTTCTGATATATTTGCACTCATCATACAGCATTGCCAGAAAATTCTGTTATCACTGCACAGTTTAATGCATTGAAGGGCATCCACATGCATTCCATTCCACACCTATAATTTACCTTCTGTCCCTGAAGAATATGCCACTGAAATCCAAAATCAAATTTTTTGTGTGTGTGTGTGTGTGTGTGTGTGTGTGTATTTATCAAATACTTAGAAAATATGTAACCATGCTGTTGCAATAGGGTTGTCTGTCCTAATTTAATTTATGCAAATAAAAAGAATATTAAAAGCATAAGAGGAGCATCAAATTAAAAAAAGGTAAAAAGGAAAATTTACAACTCAGTCCAGAAACTAATTAAGATAACCAACTGATAAGTGTACTTTTAAGTGAAGGTTAATACAGGTTAACAGATTCTTTTTTAAAAATCTACAAGATTTAATGGGTTTGTCATTGATAAATTCCAATTCTGTGCCACTTACTATTACAAATCTCTACTATGTTAGGACTTTTGCTCTATTGAGCGTTTATAACTTGGCATGTTTTTTCTATACTCCTATTCCAATATGGAATTATACTGTATATATTAAGCCAGTAGTTAGTTTCACTACATTAAACAGCAGTTGAGGTTTCAGTCTATAATTTAATTACTGTAAATCAGTAAAAATTCCAATGATGCAAACTTAAATATTTTTATTTAACTACATTTTCAAAAATGATTTTCCCCTCAATCCACTGAAAAGGGAGGCACTCAAATCCTCTTTAACCTTTTGAAAAAGTGATTTTTCTTTTAAGGAGTAATAAAAAAAGATGAAGTGGTTCAAAAACCATGTTATGGAGTGGGGAATGGTCCATACTATTATGGACTCTATTTTAACGAGTCTTATAAAGAGCCTGTCTTTCTATTTCTGAAGGTGAAACAGGAAAAAAGATAACACTGTAATCAACATTATGAAAATTCATTATTTTGCTATAAATATAAAGATGGATAAGCTTTGTTTTCAAATTCCATACAGGTATAACTAAAAGGATTCCAAACTGAAGGTTCAGTGGTAGGAAACTGACATTTGACAAAAACAAACTTTGACCCAGAGGTTTGGATAAAATCTCCAAGCCCAACAGTGGTCTATATGTGATATTTCAAGCTTAGAGGTGATTGAATTTTTAAAGATAAGATTTAGAAGATCTTCACATGGGATTATTCTGATACAAGTGAGTAAATGTTTTGGATGACTCCTGCGGCCTCTTGCTAGGTTTCTAGGCATATGTTTGTATGTTTTATTTCTTATTGACAACCCTAAATTGTTGAGATGGAACAAAGTATAATATTTAACACCCTAACAATTTGGTAACTAAATAGTTTATTGTGTTCCCAGGTTACCCAATAAAGTAGGATAATAAGAAATGTGTAAACACACATATCCACATGTCCACACACATATGTGCATGTGTGGTGCACGGACATAAAGAAGTGTCATGTTTCCTATTAATATAAAATCTTGCCTTAACTTCTGTTATGAACCATAATAATATGGCAATGAAAAGGAAAAATAAGATAATGAAGTAACTTGAGCTATACTTCTAACAATTAACAGGCACATTAGTGTGTTTAGTTAGATGATGATGAAACTCGGTGTGGTAATAGCATAAATTAAAAATGAGTCAAGTATTTATACTAATTTATAAAAATATACAAATTTAGGCTCATACGACATCAGAAAGACAGGAGTTTTTTCAAATATATTAGCAGTGTACCTGACCTTGTAACTCTGACTGTTTCAAAAAGACTAACAAATGGCTATGCTTCTCTCTCCTGGGAAGTTCTGTGTTGTCAGTGTACAAGATCATTAGTGGTTTCACATTCTAGTAATTGTACTGAATGGAACCTTTATTACAAAAAAAATGCTTAGATATATATTAAAGTACATCAATCTGATATCAGTCTTGCTCATGTTTACTAAGATTCTTTGGAAAGCTAGGAAATCACAAATGATTTGATCATGGTCTCACTATTTTTCAGTCTATACCTATATGACTTCTGCCAATAAAACAGGAGACAGTTAAATATCAGTGATTCATTCCAGGACAGTTTAGTGTTGTGCTGAAGTTGTCAGCCTAAAAAATGGAAGACTTTGAGTTTCACTCCCAACTTAGGCACCATGCCAGATGGACGACAGTTTAACCTCTTTTAACCTTAGGAAGATGACAAGGGTAGGTAATCACTGCTGAAAAGAAAACTTTAAGGACTTGTTGAGGCAGTCATTGGGCATCAAGACTGATCTGAAATAAATAAATAAAAGAATAAGAGGTCTTTTGAGAACTGTAAAGCATTATGGAATCTGAGCATTTTTCATCTAGGATTCAAGAAAAAACCTGGTAAATGTTTACTAGAGATGAAAAGGATCAAATTGCAGCCTTGAAAAATGTGGACTTCTAAATGTATTGTTTTTACTTTGGAAACAAGACCTTCTGGCATTCCATAATTTAGTTGAAATAACATATGAGGAAAGAAGATAAATATCATTTTACTAATTCTACTTTTCTCTTTTTAACTTTTATCATTTCTTTCTTTCTAGGATAGCTAGGCAATCAGACATTCTTCCAGAATATGAGAAATATGATTTTTATTTAGGTTCCTAGCTTATTTTAACTAGGTTCTAAAACACCCAGGGAGAGTTTAGTAATCTGACATTCCAGAACCTGGAAACTCAGCTTGTTCCTATATTCATATTTTCTCAACTTCAGATAAAAATTTTTTTATTCTTCTAATTTTTCAAAAATGTTTTAATCCTTAATGTTTCTAAGATTTTATTTCTGTTGATATCACTGAAAATAATATTTTTATTATTTTCAGATTGGATCCTGCAATATTTTTTACACACACAGACACACATGCACGCACACACAAACACACTCACATCATTTATGTAAAATGATATTATTTTATACCATGTTGTATACATATTAGTAGTACATATTACTACTCTTAAGTTTGTTTATTTTGGATATTTGATACCACAGTTGATGATTATGCTATCTTCTAGATGTTAATTTTTATATCTAATATTATGCCATGTTGTAATATTTTATTTCTTTCTTCTCATGCTGAGAATAATTTTTAATGAAGTTTGTTAATAATACTCAAGTTTCAATCCATTCCCTTTATTTTATTCCAACATGGGTTCTTAAGGGATGGAAATACATCATAATTTTAATTAAAAACCATGTTTCTTGATGCAATTATTTTATATGAAGAAAATGTCCATAGTCATATTTGCAGTTTTATACTGTCCAAAGAAAGACATACAGCATGAAAAAGACTGGAAATAATGCCCAAGAATTGGAAGCCTTATATCTGATGAACATACTCCATTGACAGTTTTGAATTTTCTACCAGAACCTTTAACAATTTGTTAGATTTTATTAGATATCAATAATTTTTCATTACATGAGACTAGTTCAAACTTTAGATTCCTAAAATATATTGGAAGCACCCCCTTCCCGCCCAGTTTGTATGTTGGAATTTTGGGAAAAGAAATATTAGTTACTTCCCCAAAATTTTTCTCAAGCAAGGTGTTGATTAAGGAAAATTCAAGTGAATATGAAAGGTAAGGGGATATTTTCTGCTCTGGCAAGTCACCACTTAAGCCCTTAAATGTCTTCTCCATCTATTTCATGTTATTATTTTCCCCAATTTAAGAGGAAGCGCAGACCAAATTCACATGTACTCAATCAATGCAAAGAATCACATTTTTGCAAGAATTTTGATACTGTTTTCAAGATCAAACTCAACGTTATTTTTAAGAGAATTATGCAAGATTTTTTAAAACTTTGTCTTAAACATATAATAAGCCTAGAAAAGAATACTGCTATATCTCAAGGAACCAATGGATTAGAAGGGGTAATCTTTATTTTATTTAAACATTTGTAAATTATTGTTCATGTCTCAGAAAAATTAAACCTGTTTAGAATAAAAATTGTGTGTGTGTGTGTGTGTGTGTATGTATCTCACACAAAATTGGAATACGATAAAATGATGCAACACTTTCAAAATATGGAAGATTGTAATTTTCATAATTTATTATTTATGACATATATTACTTTTTTGTTTCAATATATATTTTAATATATACAAGGATTTCTACTCTTTACTATTGATATGACCATAGTGAATAAAGATATAGTGACAGAGGTAGGCACATTTTGTCTGAAATTGTTACACAGTCCTCCTAAATATATATACAGTTTGAAACCTTGCTATTTGGGGTTTCTGGTCATGGTAAAATACTTATTGTTAATGTACACACTAAATTGATGGTTGGGCAGGTTTGTTGCTGCCGTACAAATTCCTCGGCACTCTAATTTACTATAATTTGATTGGATATCTCCATAGGAAGCTGGACTGATTCTTCTGTTTAATTTTTTGGGGCACTGTTCGTATTTTTCTTTTAGCCACAGAAATTTGGATGATTTGCTCTATTTATGGAATTGTACTTTAACTGACCTGGTTGTTCTTATTTGCTCTATTTTATTGTTTTCATTATGTATGCATTGATGATGTGAGCTTCCTTGGGAAATATATTGGAGGCCAAAAAAGAGAATGATTTCTTAAAAAATAACACACACACACACACACAAATACACAAAATTCATAAGAGAAGACCAAATTCAGGTGTTCAAATCTGTTTATCTATTTATATTTTAGGCAATAGGGACAAACTGTCAGGCCCTCTAGATAGAATACTAGGATATCAATTCTACAGGAAAACTAAATCTTAGGATCATATATTATTACAGAATCTCAAAGACTAATTGTGCTATTCCTCGTCTTCCTTCACCTCCTCTTCCTCCTCCTTCCCCCCTCGTCTGAATTAAAGAAGTGTCTACCTAAGATACTCTCAAATGTCATCTCACTGTGGATTTTATAAAATGCTTCACCCTCTTTTGATTAGTCAATGGTTTCTGAATAACTCTAAAAGGTAATCTGCTTTACTCTCACTACACAATCAACTATTCCCTCAAGAATTCCTTTGGAACTAATATGTCACACCATAGATCCTTCCAAAGGGAATTTCTTCTTAAAACCGAAGAAGGCTGGTGGGTTGAAGTAAATATTTGCATTAAAGAAAAGAACCATCACAATATAGCAAGGCTTTCCTTTTCATTAAACCACAAAAATCCATTTTATTTTCACAGTGAATTAATATTTGGTATTGCTTAAACCTATTTATATTAAGGCACTATCTCTAATTAATAATTGGCTTAATTTAAAATTTGTTAAGATTAACTTAGAATATATTTTTGATTCCTTCCTTCCTTCCTTCCTTCCTTCCTTCCTTCCTTCCTTCCTTCCTTCCTTCCTTCCTTCCTTCCTTCCTTCCTTCCTTCCTTCCTTCCTTCCTTCCTTCCTTCCTTCCTTCCTGTTTTATTCCCCTGAAACAATTCTGGAGTGAGATTAGTTGTGTTTTGGAGAGGATGAGCTGGTAATCACAACTTGATTTAACAGAGACTGAAACCCAAATAATTCATTTCATCTATGCTGACTTTTGATGATTGAGCTGCAAACCTAACTTCACCTGGTTTAATTAAAATATAAGGACCAAAAATAGGGCACTAAATACACCTTGCTGGAAGTATACAAATAGATTTTCTAATATTAGCTTTAAGCTCAGAGGCATTGCAAGGTTTAAAACTTAAATGTTTCCCACTTGTGATTATTCAGTTATTTTTCAATAATTTGGCAGACTATTGCTTACAAATACACAGAGAGAAAAACATCTATGCCAATATTTAGTTTTTGGGTTGTCTGTACCTTTAAATTCAGTGGGCCATATGTTTAATGGAAACCTAGGCTGGCATTTTAGAAGGGGATAAACATCACTCAGCCATGTGATTTTTTTTCTTGTCGTTATTGGTAATCATGAATATAACTAATATAACTAAACTTTAAAAAGTATAAATGTGTATGTGCTATTTACAGTAAATTACCCTATAGTGACAATATAAGTGATAAGATGCAAAGGTTAATTTAAAATAATGTGCAGAATAGTGATAGTTTATATTCCATATATTTTATTAATTATATCAGGAACTAAACATGTGTTGATACTTATGTATAATTAATTGTATTAATTAATTATTTGTATAAATAATTATCTTATATGCACATATCTTGCTCCATCGTCATCAAAATAATGTTACGGTTGAATTTAGAATTGGGGAACAAATTAATAAATACTGACTTGACCTGTTGCACCTTGATGGGATCCTGAAGCTATGCTATTAATATCAAAAGGATAAACTAAATGAAATATAATTTGTAATTTGTTTCATAAAAAAAGAAAACCAGTGTGATCTCTCTCTCCCCATCCTCCCATATCAATTAAAAATTGAATCAAAATGTATACATAACATGAAGTATAGCAGCAATTATTCAAAATTCAAAACAACTTGCTGAAAAATAAAGAAACCTCTACAAATTATGCAATGCAGTGCTTATTATTTGGCTAATATTGATTTTTCTTTAGTTCTTTATGCCTATAAGGAAGCAAGAAAAGACAACATGAACCTCATGTACACTTGCCTGGAAACATCACACTTATATAGGGTGAAATTGGAAAAGTATGGTACTCTTGGAAATGGATTAAACGCACATAAATTTTGTAATGAGTGACTGCAATGAAACTTGTACAAATGAATTATAATAAAATACAAAGTTAAAAAAAATAAAATGAAAAAAAAAAGACATTACACCCAGAGCATTATGTTGTTGGGAAAACATTTAACAGCTTTTTCATTGCATACTCTTGTCAAAGTAAATAACTCCCTAAAACAAACTTTCAGAATGGCTTTCATTCTAATGTGACACAAAAAGTCAGTCATTTAATTTGGTAATTAGTATTATGCCAGAAACGATCTATTCAGTATGAAACAAATATGTTTACAATCTTATTTGCCATCTGTTTAATAGATAGAAGTATATATAGTTCTAGGTTCTAGCAGTCAAAGACTGCTTTTTAAAGAGTAGGGAGATAAGATATATTTAGTATTTAGGTAGAAAGAGGTTTTTTTCCCTTTATAAACATGAATATATTTTAAGAAGACAGTATGTCTTGATTAATGTTGAAAATCAGGGATTATATAACAACTGATGATAGATTCTTTTACATTTTAGGCATTAAATTTATATCGGAACAAGGGAACCCTATAAAAATAGGGGAGAAATCCTGAATTTCTCTTTAATATTTTTTTCTGTCTGCTTCTATCCCATTTATAATTGAAATTTTTAAAAATATTTTTACGAACAAATTCTGCACATGCCATACATTTGTTATTAAAAAGATTTTTAAACAATATTTTTATAATTATTATTAAGTGATAATAACATAATTTATATAATGTACATAAAAGATATGTGTGTCATCTCAGCGTTGTTGCTTTAGATTCTCATTTATTCACCAAACTATTTGTGAAAGCTGTTGCTTCATGTTGAATTGGATTTTGCAGACAAGAAATTAAACATACATATAGGATTTTGCCTTGAAGTAGGGGGGAATTTTGGTAAAATGGTGGAATGAAGTGCCATCATTATAGATCTATCATATTTCTTACATATACAATATATTTATGCAATGCATACAACAAGCATATGCATATATGTGTCAATTAGATTATGATATTTTTGTGGGCAATTCTAAAAGTCAAGTATCCCAATTTGAGGAGTTTGCATCTTTGCAAACTAATAAGTTTGGAGTTAGAAGAGCTGTTATTCTAAAGCTAGTCAAATGGACCATTCATAAGCACCTTATATTTGTGTTACTTGAGCAAAATATTGTTCATTAGCGACAGACTTCCATTCTCCTTTAATTTTTGTGAGAAGGCAAAGATTTCCCAAGAACAGGTAGGATCAGGAAGGACTGAAAAATTGTAGAGTTGTCTTTCCATTTTGCAGAAGCTTAGAGTTTAAGATTGATGGGAATAGCTTTTTGTATCTGTATTGAAATGCTCACCTGTGCAGTGCCAAGGCTGTTTTTCAAGAATACAGAAGAGCAAAATGTCTAGTTAGAAAATATTATTCCGTGTCATTACAAAAGATGGTTCAATTAGCTAAAAGAATGCATGTTTGGGTGATATCACTGAAAGAGAGATTTCATGGGGGCGAATTAGGTTGTTGTGTCAGTGCACTCTGTTTGAAGATTGTTTTCAGTTTTTAATTTCATTTGCTTTACTGTGTGGATTTGACCTCATGAGCTTTCATATCCTTAGGGGAAAGCACTTTGAAGCTAGCCACATCTGTGTGTAAACAATGCATCTTTGTGACATGAATGCTTCTCCCAAGTTCTCTCTCCTCTCTCTCTTCCTCTCTCTGTCTCTCTCTCCAGAATGAGAATTTGTTTCTGAGTTTGATATAATGGGATTCAACTGCTTTCTAATGTTCACAACAATGGTTGAAGTTTAACCCCTTAAAATATTTATTTTAAGTCTGAAAAGAAAAAAATATATCCACAACTTCTAAGGTTAAGAACTCAACATCTGTGCTCTGGCTGCACTGGGGATTTGTCTGTACAAACCTATAAAAGAAGAGGGAAATTATATTTGTAAGATAACAAAGGTTGGTTACAGAGGCACCTGATTTTTTCCAACTTTCTGTGCACAATATAATTGTCCAAGAATCTTACAGAATTAAGATTCATTGTAATATTATCAAATCATTTTGTCTATCCCTAGATGAGAACGAGAATGAGGAGGGGGAGGAGAGGGAGAGGGAGGGGAAGAAGAAGAAGAAGAAGAAGAAGAAGAAGAAGAAGAAGAAGAAGAAGAAGAAGAAGAAGAAGAAGAAGAAGAAGAAGAAGAAGAAGAAGAAGATGATGATTCTGCTCAGTTCTTTCCCAGAGATTGAACTGCTGGAAGAGGAGCAGGCTCCAGTGTGGGCAAGTGTATTTGCCAACATGCCATATGGGACCCATGGTTGGGACTTTTTTTTTTTCCTAGAATAATTAAATGTTGATGGCAGAGTTCAAATGGATCATTAAAATTCAAAAGTGTAAGAAACAGATTTTTTCTTATGTTGCTGAACGCTCCAGAGGGCTGAATAGCTAGCAGAAGTGAGGCAGGCTGCAGCAGTGATCAGCGTGTGCTGTGATAGTACTAATTTGATCATAATATAGTCATCTCTGAAGATTACAGCTATTCAATTAAATATTCTAATTAACCTGAAGTATTAGGCAAATGATACTAATTACAAATATTCTCCTGAGATTCACAGCAATGAAAATCCCACTTGCAACTGATACTTCTAGCCAATGTTTCGTAACACAATGTCCTATATCATAGGCTTTCAGAATATTAAAATGCAGTTAATTTGCCTAAACCTCATTTGTTTAATGGCATTAGCATTTTGTTTGAAATTGTAATAAACGTACATCCCGCTTTCAAGTAAAATTTAAAATGAGTGTACTCTTGGGGTAACTTAAGATTCCTGTTTACAGACCTAGCACTTTATCCAGTCAGCGGAACAGTTTGAGCTTAACTTTCAGCCATTAAACATATTGAAATTGTTTAAAAATGCTAATAATTTGTCTTTTCAAATAAGAAAAAAAGGGATATTTTGCAGTAAAATTTCATTATGTTACCCATGTGACCAGTTTCCTACTGTGAGGGCCCTAATGCTTGAACTTTCCCTGTAGATATTCTTTTTTTTCCTTTTTCTTTCCCTGCACAATGCATTTTTCTTCACACTCTTTTGTTGATGAGTATGCATGTACAGATGTATATATAGCTCCAATTTTGGTATCTCACAATGAGGTTGTCTTGACCCTTTAGATATTTCCTACTTTATTATTTTTTTTAATGCATCAACCTAAGCACTTAAAAAAATAAATAGTTGAATATTATTATATATGGAATCCTAAATCATTAACCAGTCTGGAATGAATCCCTCCCCCTTTCATTTTATAAAATGTCTTCAAGTTATAACTGTTATACAATCAGTGAATCAAATGATACACAACTGCTCTGATGAACATGATAAAGAGGGCCAGTTTTAGCAACTCAAATGATTTATGGCTTTTCCATACCAAAATATCTTACTTATAGACAACTGTTATTTCAAGGGAGGTGTTAGACTAGTATCTGATTTCCAGGCTCAGGTCCACATTGGAAGATCCTTTGATAGAAGGCAATGATTTATGCTTCCGTTTATTATTTGAAGGGAAATCTTCCAGGCAAAACCAAGTAGGAATTTAGTGTTGATGGCTGTACAAGTGAAATACAATAAGATTTTGGTTATACCCTCCCCTTTAAAAAGTAAAAGGTATTTATTATTATTATTATTATCTCTTTTATTTCTTAAACATGAAACTAAGTCAATTGAACATTGAAAAATGTATCATAAATATCATTGACTGGCTCTGACGGTTGATACAGGTTGCTGCCAGCATCCTAGGTACCAATCAAGTATCTTCTTAAAATATATGATGTTCCGAGTAGCACAGTTTTTTGTGTTCCGCTGGTGTTATTGCAAGAAGCTGCAATTTCTTGATGTGTTTACAAAATTCTTGGACATGGTACCAAGTGCCCTGATGACAATGGGTATCACTGTTATATACTATATTATACCAATCTCAACAACAATAGATTAATCTCACTATGGGGTTGATTTCTTGGCTTGGTCTATCAAATCTGGCTGACAGATATTAGGTCAAATTCTGCTCAACATTCAGGCCTTTTAATTCTTGTTCTTCCTTTTCCTGTTTTTAGCCCATGAATGCTTGTGCCCTTGCAATAGTCTACATGCATTCTCTCTAGAGAGTCCTGATCCATTTTACAACAAAATATTCCCTGGTGGAGAGCAATTGCTGACTCATGAAGAAGAAAATCCAGGATGTTGATTCAGCCATGAGTGGGCAATGATATAGATCATTATGAGATTGATACAGGAGTTTTTCGCCCTATAAATAATTTGAAAATTTTCATAAACAGTATTTTAATAAAGGAGAAATGGTTTTTTGTTTTGTTTTTTGAAAGTGATAAGGCTGCCCATCTGCTGACCACTGACTGGCTTAGCATTCTCCATATTTTTCTATCATCCTGGAAGATTGGCTGTGGGTACTTTCCAAAGCACTGGAGGCTCACAAGAACTAAACTTATTAATAGAAGTTGTGCCTGATGATCATATGAGATCTGAAACCTTGTCTCCTTTTCATTGTGAGATCAGAAGATGACTGACAGGAAAATGGATTTGTGAACTCTCCATGATGAGGCCTATCTAAATTGGTAGGGTTCAATTATAGGAATTATCAAAACTATTTCAGGATTTTTAAAAAAACTTAATGTGGAGACAGACTTTAAACATGCAATTCTAGGAGTAAATGTGCAATCTTAACAAGATATGTGTAAAGACTGTTTCTACTATGCATAATTATATGCAAGAAAGCATCCATACACAAAAAATAGATGTATTGTTTGCACATATCATTCAAGCAAAATTACAATCATTTTCCCAATTACATCTTTGCCCTTCACACCCTAAAGTCATCCAGTGACCTTCTCAGTCTGAGTAAGTGAATATTTTTCCGATATTCATTCATTATTTGATATTTTAATCACTACCGTGTTTCTCACAAAATAAGGCCGGGCCTTATTTTTTTTTGACTTCCGAAAAGATGGCTAGGCTGTGTTTTTGGGGGTGACTTAATCCCCCCCCCTTGCAACCTCGGGTAGGCGGGCAGCGACAGCTTAGATGTTGACCCAGGCATTGCTGGGGCACTTCGTATCGGGAGACCTTCCACCACCGTCGCTTTTCCTTCTCCCTTGCTGCTGCACAGTTTAGAGCAATGCCGTGGCGTTTGGTGCAGCCATGTGCGGCCAGCCAGGGCTCCTCCCTGCAACCGAAGCCCGGCAGAGACACTTGGCTTCAGGCACTCCTGTCGCTGCCTTCCCTTTGCCTTTGAAGGTAAAGCCAATTATTTTAAAAATGATGCCCTACTACAACAAAGCCTCCCCTGCCTGAGAGGGCAGCCCAACCCC